>QGMK01000674.1:0-19010 GCA_007825345.1 Lachnellula suecica
AAATACACTCGCCCATAAGCAACACGAACGCGCTTGCCTCAGGATATTGATGACCGCAATCGCAATGGCCCCAGACAGAAATAGCCACCCCATCCGAGCGCTCTGCGCCGCTAACGGAAAAGGGAAAATGTGAAGAGCAAGCGGCGCTGTTCGGTGTACAGACTACCTACTCCTTAGAGCCACTTCCTGATAATTATTTCCACCTTGGAAAGATCGATTTGAAAGGATCTAGAATGTTCTACGGGAAGTGGGACATTCTCAATGCAGCTTTTGATGTCGAAGCAGAAAGGTGTACGGCCATGTTCTCACACGAGGGACAGACAAGCTGATTTCATGACCTCAATTCATCACAATCGTCTAACTCTAATCGTTCTAATCGTAATGTGACAATACAGCAGCATAATCCCATAAGAACAGACACCGCCGCAACGCACATCGTGAGATTACTCCCGCCCTAAAAAAAAGGCTTAAAGTGACGTATCACGCGCCAACCAGCGGTGTAAAAGTACGGTGAGTACCAGGTGGATCCCCAGCTACCCCTACTCCGCCGCGTCCGCCTCAGGCTCACCACCCTCCTCTTTCTTGTGGAAGGTATGCGACTCGCTGAGGTTGACCGCCAGGAAGCTCTTCGGGAGCTTGACGCTATGCGTTTGTCAGCCTGAGGAATCTCAATCGACAGTGTAGGAAGAAGACTTACGTATGGAACTTCGCCCGCAGCGTCTCAATAACCTCCTTCCAGTCCCCATGCGCCGTTAGACTGCGGCGCGGCGCGCAGCCGATGCAATGCTTGCTGTCGAGCTGCACATCCAGCGGGTCGAATGTGTGCGCGCCGGGGGAGATGGTGATGCGGATCGAGTACGCGTATTTGGCGACGTCACCGGGTGGTGCATCGGCGGGCGTCTTGTTCTCGGATTCGTAGAGCTCGAAGCAGATTTGGGAGAGGTAGTCGAGTTCGGGAATGGCGCTGCGTTTAATCTTCGTTTCGATGCCGCCTTCTAGAATGCAGTTGAGGAGCGTGTATATGTGAGATTCTTTGGTGAAGTAGATAAATGATTTGGCGTCGTCGGAGGCTTGCATTTCTTCCAGGTCTTGGACGATTTCCTATATATGGTTAGCAGAGAACGAAGATCTTTTAGATTTGGCATACCTTGAGCAAGGGAAGCGAGGTCAAGAGTCCAATTTCAAGTTTCTCACTGTCCGTAATACCATACTCCTGTGGGCATATGAAATCAAATAGAACCTTTGCCAACTTGTACAGCTCCCTAAGCTTCTCAAGTCGGACATCCGTTTTCGCTCTAGTCTGACTACTTCCAGTGAAGAGATTGAAATACTGCTCCTCAGGTTTTTCCTCCGAAGTCTTGTTTCCAACCATCATCGAACGTCTCCTAAACATTCGTCGATGGAGGCTTTTATTGCTGTCTGCCTTCTCCATAGATACAGTATGGCTATCGACAGGCATATCTTCGGCCTCCTTTGGTGTTTCCTTCTCCTTGGCCGGCTCCTTTTCCATGCCTTTGGATTCCGCCACCAGAGCCTCTTCCTCCTCGGCTAAAATAGTCTTGCTTGGTGTGAATACCCATTCCAGGAACTGACGATTATGCAATGCATCGAATTTCATGGTATCGTAAAGCTCCGAGATCTTGCTGGGATCAACCTTATCACCGTCACAAAACTCCGCGAACAACTTCTCCCATCTCTCCTTGAATAATTCGGCATCCTCGCCACAGCACCAACGCGCTTGCACACTGCTTGTTGCGGTCGCTTGCGACATGGCCGAGCCGGTGGATGCGACGCTGGCATTATCTTTATCACCGGGGTTTGCAATAGCATGAAGCGATGTGGTTGCACCGCCGTAGAGCTTGCTATAGTTGTGCCGCATTACTCTCCGGTGAAATTTCATCAACTGAACGACATAAGCCTGCACTATGGAAGGTTCCGGCATATTGGCAGGCCAGGCAAACTGGGGTGGTGCTTCTGTTCCTTGACGAAGCAGGGTTTTGAGCTTTTTCTTGACCTTGTCCATCTCATCCTTGGCGGCATTCGAATCATCTAACAGATCCTTACGAATGGTGATGAAATCCGCTGGCAAGTCTTTCTGATCGGTGAAGGCAGATGCCCAGATTTGCGCACTTGTCGTTACTCGTCTTTCGGAGCTACTAAAGACATGCACTTCATCCAGAATTTCCCTGTTCATCAACATGAGATCATTCCGCATGTTATCGCCCAGCTCGTGTGATTGATATCTGGCTGAATGTGTAGGTTCTCCACCCCATTTGACAATCAATTGAAGTTTATCCAGGGCCAAACTATTCTCAGCAGCTGTGATTCGAGAAAGAGTCACGCCAGACAAGGAGTCGCTTCGTGTTGGAGATCGCATCATTGCTGGATCGTCCGATTGCCCATCAAATAATGGTTCCATTACTGGCTCCTTGATGTTTTCGGCCGACTCCAGTGGGGACTCTACTGCAGATTCTTCGACCGACTCTTTGATCGCCGGCACTCGTACTTTGGAATCCATTGACGCGGCAACAACTTCCTCTGGCTTCTGTTTTCTGAACATCGGCTTGATTTGGACTTTCGTGCCTATTAAACGGATCAGTATGGATTCTACAAAAAGTAGGCGAGCTCCCGAAGGAGAATGTCTCATGGCTTGTGAGATATTTTCAATCCCTTCGGTTCCAGATTTACAATGAAGAAAGATGGCTTGTTTTAACGTACCTGCCCACCCGCCCTTCTTCACGAGCACATTCCTCAACGTCAAGAGTTTCTGGCGGTCTTCGACCCCTTCTTGAATTGCGATATCCACAGCAGCAACAACGCTGTCCAGAGCCGCTTCTCCAGTCAAAAGAACTTCTTCCTGGTGGCCCTTAAGCAAATCAATGAAGGGCTTAGTGTGAAATGTGAACTTGTATTTCTGCTTCGGAGTTCGATCAGCATGGCGGATCACCGAAACCATACCCTTCAGCTTCCACGTATGCTTGGGCGCCGGCGGAGGTAGCATTTCTTCTTCCTGCGATACTATTGAAAAGTCAGTATAGGGTTCTAGCAGGCGAACGATAATGTCTCAGGAGCCGTGAAGCATTCTCAATGCCCAATTCACTGGAGAAAGAAGAGTTTATTGTAACGTACCGGCTGGCATCGGCGTAGTGGGGACCGTAACAGAACCAGATGTGGGTGCACTGCTAGTGGACAGGGAGACTGCAGGAGGTGGGAGAAGAGGTTCGGCGGGTATAGCTGGCAAAGTCATGCCTTTCTCCTCTTGCCCAGGAAGTGGGATTGATGGGGTCGGAAGAGCAGATGCCTCAGGAGATGCCGTTGTTGGTATCTTCTTATGCGAGTTGGCGTGGGCGTGGAGCTTCGATATGCTTGGAGATTTGGCAAGTATACTTTGCAACGCTGATCGGTGGTTATCTTTGCCTGTATCTTTCTTGCCGGCCTGAGGACTTGTGATACCATCTGCTGGGGCCGGTGTCACATTACCGGATGCAAGTCCCAGCTGCTTTTGCTTTTCTCGAATGAATGTTTCTCTCAAGATGCGGGCACACGAGTCGTAATACTCCTCATTATCCTTGACGAAACTCCAACCATTAACATCAATAACATAACTCTTTCCCCCTGCGCGTAACAGATCAAATCCGCATACTCGTTGGCCAAAGGAAACCGCAATTCGACTTGCCATAGCTGTTTCTTCCTTCGAAAGGCTGGTGATATAACGGATCTCCTTTCCATGCGTGTTGCGGCGAACCAAACCGTCGACTACTGGCGATTTGCGAGTTTCCGCATGACAGAAGTTTGGCCCTACGGTATATGCCTTGACATCTTCTGCATTGTCCACGTGCATAAATTTCTCGTATATGTAGCTGCTTTCCGGTTCCAGAATTGCCCGGGGAACATTCATGCCATCGACCTTTTCAGAACTTTTGTTGCCGATCTTGCGGAATAGCTTACGGGCGCCTCCTCCTTGGGCTTTGGAGTAGTAGATACAGATATTGTGATCTTCACCGCTGATTGGCTTCTCAACAAATGGTTTTGTCAAAAGAGCACCATCGACGCTTAACGTATCTCCATCATCTAGTAGCTCGACCTTTCTGGGTGGAACTGCTTGGCCGCCAGTTCCGTCTTCCGGTCCTTCGAGCACTACGCCTGTGGTGTCTTTCAAAACCTTTGCCAGCTCTGGCGTTGACAGATTTGGTCCTCCATCACGATTGACTTCTAGTCTCTTTGGCGTGGGGACATTGATCTTGTCAAGGATCATCAAGCATATTCTCCTATCCCATAGAATTTTTTGCATCGGTACATCATTGACACAGAACGGCTTCCGAGCCTTCACGTAGGCAATTGCTTTATCAAGGGGGAATCCATCAGAGTAAAAGGATATCAGAAAGTCGCAGACGGGCCAATTCTCAATATCTTCGTCCAAGATAACCTTATCTCCAAACACATTAACGTCAAATTCCTTGTTCGCAATGAGGCGGTTGAGGATATTCCGACTAGGCTTGCTGCGAGCTTTCGCATCGAGAGCGCAGACACCAATGATTCCGTACTGTGCGGGCTTCTTCTTCTCCTCATCCCTAGAATGTAAACCCCTCTCGCTGCTTGGGCTATGGCTGCTGGCTCCAGTACTTCCACTGAACCTGCGCTTTGCCCGACTGCGAGATCTGATGGGCGGGTGTGATCGCGCGGTAGCCTCGCCCCTATTCTCAGCGTTTCGTTTAGCGATATCTGAAGCATGTGCGGGGGTCTCGCGCGGGGTAAGGGAGTGGCCATTCGCTGAGCCGTTGTTGCTGAACTGGCTCGACGAGGATGTCGTAACTGATATCGCAGATGTTGAGGTCTCAGGCGGAGACGATACTCCCATATTCTTCTGCGGAGGTGACATTACTCCTGAAGGTATTCTGGAGTTCAGCCCTCCCTCCGAACCATTGGCAGACGCAGCCGAACTGGTGCCACCAGCCCGCACCGAGCTCAGCGAGTACATGGACGATACAGACATACGCTTCGAAGGCTCCATGTCTGATATGGACGGGCGTGGGCGTAAAGCTGCTTCGGGCAGCTGGGGGTGTTTTGTCTCGTCCGTCATGTTCCCGGGAGACAGCTTGGGCGTATCGAAGTCGATAGCACAGTCTACCGTATAAACATGTCAGTATAGATTTTGTGTGGGGATTTCAACGCGAAGAAAAATGTCTCAGGAGCGGTAGGACATTCTCAATCCTTTATTTTCCGCTTTACTGAGAAAATAAGGGCTTATGGAAACGTACCCTCCTTGCTTGGGCGCCTGCTCGCGTGCTCTGCTGCTCCTGGCCTTGAATCTCCCGCGCCAGACGTGATGCTGAAAGTTGACGATGTTCGAGATCTCGCGGTGGCAGGAGGGGGCATAGAGATGCTGGCTCGGTGGGCGTGGGTTTCTGTGGTTCCTGGCTCCGCATATCGGCCCTTGCGACTGGTTGACAGCGGGTTCAAGCTGGAAACGGGCGACAGCGTAGTAGGACGTCGAGGGCGTTGAGAAGCAGGATTGGACGCTGAATCCGATGAATCTGGATTTGCAGGGTCTGCGGCTGTCCTGGAGGGGTCCACTTGTTCGCCTTCGCGGTGGTTATTGGTGCTAGGATCTCTAGCCCCAGGGGATTTGGCCATGGCGGAGGCGGTGGGAGGGTCTATCGTGGGTGTCGCAGCATGAGTTTTATATTGGGGTGGAAGAATTATTCATTTGGAGTGGAATATTTCCGTCGGCTTGTTTTCGAACTGCTTTCGAATCAATAGGTACGGTAGTGGCAGCCATGGCGGCGAGACCTTTCACTCTGCTATCGGCAATGACGTCTCTGTACAATAGCAGAGCAGGCAGAGGTAGGTTCAAAGAGGGCCCTTTGAAGGGCAACGGGTCGCACAGTAGGCGCCATGTGAGCAGATGCTTTCAATTATAGCCAAAAAAAAAAAGAGCACACGCAAATGATTGAATAGCTGCATTGTGAACACAGAAAAGGCAGAAGTGAGGCTATTTCGGAGTGTAGCCTCTTGCCTGTTCAACCCCCACGCTCAGGGCGCCCTGGGCCAATGCAGGGGTCCTTCTCCGCCTTAAAAAATATTCAAAGTTTGCGACAAGGCTAACACCCGCAAAAAGCAAAAAGCAACCATGAGTAGTACCCCCACAACTTCATAATTAATTCCAGCTCTGCTTTGTCTGCTTTGCAGATAGATAATAGACAATATGCCTTCTTCTTTGGTTCCCAGCGCCCACGATGGCCCGTTGGTGAAGAGGCAAAAGCTCAGTGCGGCCGATGCGCCCAGAGGCACCCAGCGGGCATCCAAGATATTTACACCGTTCCGAGTACGCCCTGCACATTTTATTCATATCAAAACAATACTAATAACAATAGACCATCGGCCTTGTATCCTCAACTGCAGTCCCCTTCACCTCGATTCCACTAGGAAAAACGACATTCCAAATCACAACCTCCGTGGGCCGGTGTCTGCAAACCTACGATCTCAAGCGCGGCCTCAACCTCGTCTTCCTGACCCGACCACAGACGCCCGCAGATATCACCGCGACTGTAGCATGGAGGGACCGGGTTTTCGCAGCATGGGGCGGGGAGTCTTCGCAGGGTCTTTGGGCATTCAAGCGGGGCAAGGTGGTGGCAGAATTAGACATGCCCACCGACCTCCAACAACCCATCAAGAAAATTCTGATATTTGGCACATGGATCGTAGGATGCTGCTCAACCAGAATAGAGGTTTGGAAATCGGGCACGTACGAGCATTACACGACACTATACCCCACGGCTGCACCAAAATGCGGAAACGAATTGACTGGCGGGGTTTGCAATATGCCCACATACTTGAACAAGATATTTGCTGGGAGGAAGGATGGCAGTGTTGAGATTTGGAACGTCAGCTCCGGGAAGCTGATCTATACGATTTTACCTCCTGGGGCAAATTGTGGGAGCGTCACTGCTATGCAACCTACACCAGCTCTGTCTCTGCTGGCAATTGCCTACTCCGAGGGACCGCTGACGATCCACGACATCCGAGCCGACAAGACGATCATCCACCTAAATGGCGGCCAATCCGGCCCAATAACGTCGATTTCCTTCCGAACCGATGAGATGGGTGCAGGCGAGATGGCAGAAAGCCTGGGGTCATGGCTACAGCAGGACCGGACACAGGCGATGTGACATTTTGGGATCTAAATGGGGGCGGCAGAGTCATGGGGATACTTCGAGGAGCACACAACCCACCTTCGGATACCGGAGCAGTTGTAGGAGGTGGCGTGAGTAAGGTTGAATTTCTCCCTGGGCAGGCGATGATCATCACAAGTGGTCTCGACAATTCGCTGAAATCCTGGATCTTTGACGAAACTCCATACAGTCCCGTTCCTCGAATTCTACATTCGAGAAGCGGACACGCTGCGCCCGTCACCAAGCTACTATTCCTTCCCACGGACTCGGATGGTGCAGATGCCGGAGGGAAATGGTTATTGAGCGCAGGCAAAGACCGGAGCTTATGGGGGTGGAGTCTACGAAGAGATGGACAAAGCACGGAACTCAGCCAGGGGAATATCAGGAAGAAGGCGAAGAAGCTAGGAATTCTGGCAGCCCCGACCCTAGCAAACGAGCCAAGCACAACTCTCGAGGACCTGAAAGCGCCCGAGATTACATGTCTAGCTATGTCGCTAAACCGAGATGGCGGAATGGGAGCCAATGCGGGAGACGGCAAGATATGGCAAAAGGGAAATCATGGCAACAAGAAGCCTACAGATGCAACGTTGAGCGGGACAACAGGCTGGGAGAGTGTTGTCACAGGTCACAAGAACGACAAATTTGCCCGTACATGGTTCTGGGGCAGGAAAAAGGCTGGGAGATGGGCTTTTGAGACTGGGGATGGAGCGAATGTGAGCTCCGTTGGAATAAGTCCTTGTGGGACATTTGCGGTTGTTGGGTCGGAAACTGGTGGTGTCGATATGTACAATCTTCAATCTGGATTACATCGACAACGATACCCTTCGAAATTGACTCCTGCGCAGGCGAGGAAGTTGAAGATTCAGCAGATTCAAGCTGCGGATGGTGCTGTGGATGTTCATTCGAAAGCTCCCAAGTTCCCCCTCGGACTGGGGAAGCATAAGAAAGCAGTTACTGGATTGGTTGTGGATTCTTTAAATAAGACTCTCATCAGCTGTTCGTTGGACGGCAAAGTTAAGTTCTGGGAGTTTGGAACAGGGAATTTGGTTGATGAGATTGACTGGTTCCCACTGGCTTCTATCACTGGCATGCGATACCATGCTCCAAACGATCTGATCGCCCTCACAAGCGAAGATCTATCAATTCGAGTTGTCGACATCATTACAAAGAAGACAATTAGAGAACTATGGGGATGCCAAGGGGCCATCAGTGATTTCTGCTTCTCAAATGATGGCCGATGGATCGTTGCCGCTTCCAAGGACTGCGTGGTCAGAGTCTGGGATCTCCCAACCGGACATCTCATCGATGCCATCCGCATGCGAACCCAATGCACAGCCCTGGCCTTCTCAGGCACCGGCGAATTCCTCGCCACGACCTGCGAAGGCGAAGTCGGCGTCAACATCTGGAACAACAAATCCCTCTTCACCCACGTTCCCACGCACCACATCTCCGAAAACGAAATTGCAGACATCTCAGCCCCAACCGTCTCCGGCGAAGGCGGCCACGGTGTCATCGACGGCGCTTTTGTGGACGAGGTCGACGAGTCTGATGATTTTGCTCCGGCCCCAGCAATCGATCAATTGAGTGCGGATATGATGACACTGAGTGTAGTCCCCAAAAGCCGCTGGCAAACGCTCCTGCACCTCGACGCGATCAAAGCCCGCAACAAGCCCAAAGAAGCGCCCAAGCTTCCCGAAAAGGCACCCTTCTTCCTGCCGTCCCTTAATAACCCGCTGCCTGCTACTGCTGTGGAAGAGAAACCCACCGATAGCATAGCGGAGCGCTCGCGGATTATGAAGATGGATCGACTAGCCTCTGAAGGCGCCTTCACTGTATCTCTACGATCGGGCAATGAAAGCGGCGACTGTAAGTTCTCTTCCCCCTTCTTTACCCTACCGCGCTAACCGTAAACAGACACACCCTTCATAACCCACCTCAAAACCCTCTCTCCCTCGGCCGCCGACCTCGAGATCCGCTCCCTATCCCCCGGCACCGAAGACGATTCCTCCACCAACGAACTGATAGACTTCGTACAAGCCCTCACTAGCCGTCTGCAGCAGAAACGCGACTACGAGCTAGTCCAGGCCTGGATGAGCGTCTTCTTGCGGCTGCACGTTGATTCTGTGGCGCTGGATGAGGGGTTGAAGGGGGAGCTGCTGAGGTGGAGAGAGTGCCAGGAGAGGGAGGGCGTGAGGTTGGGTGAGCTGGTTGGGTTTTGTGGGGGCGTGGTGGGGTTTTTGAGGAGTCCTAGGTCGTGAGTTGATATATTATAGATGCAATTGAAAGAGCCAATACAGAAGATTTTCTGTTGAATATTGCACGTGAATATACTTCAGATGAAAGAGCAATTACTCTGCCTTGGATTCCACGTGGAATATACTTAGAGCATAACCTCGAATCCTTGCCGTACTGTGCCCTCTTCGTAGGGACTTAGCCGGCTTCTACATCTGATCTGCACCTCGCCACAGTTTCAGGTGACCCCGCAGGAAGGCTACTGTCACTAAGTAAGTCGCGAAATGAACCATAAATCGACAAGTGCACGCCAGGCTTCAACAGATAGGGGCGTAGTTATGGAGTTGATGCACAAGCTGCATGTAATAAGTTAATAATAGAATTGAACTGAAAAAACAAGAAGATTATTAGAATTTTGTGCTTTTAGAGTTGGATTTAAAGTTGGTGTTTCCTCCGCCACTAACTCCTATTTTAAGCTGCCGCCACGCTACTTTGAACCCTGCACTCCCCCCTATGATTCCCTATTCCCTATCGCAAGCGAAAACTTTCGGTCATCCTCATCTCACTTCCGTCGCCTCCCCTTTCCATTCTGTCCTTTCCTTTCTTTACCTTCCCTTCCAACAACAGCACTCTTCTCCGGCCAGCCATTTCGGCTTCACCTTCACCTTCTTTTCGTGCGCATTATCTCTTTCTCTCTGTCTCTCTCTTATGTCTTCCCTAAAACTGTCGCCGGGCCCTTCCAACATGCTCCCACGAACCCCCCTCTACCGCTATCTCGGCCTCTTTTTCGCCCTCGTTTTCGTATGGTACTACGGCCCCTCGCTGACCGGCTCCCCTCTCTCCGACCTGCGCGGCGGCACGCCCACGAGCCCCTTCAACGGCGGATCAGACCAACTGTCGTGGGTCAAAGAGGTGCTAAAGAAACACAACGTTGGCCCCGAAATCTCCTATGCGGCGCGCACCCTTAAATATATACCCGATGCGAAGGAACGCCTGTCGATGACAGAGGTGGATCAGGATCTGTTCCCGGAGAACTTCACGGATATCAAGGTGGATGAGAAGACATCGCTGCCTCTGGGCACGAAGCTCAATGTACATGTGCCAGAGGTTCTGCGACCCAGCGCGGCGGATGCGTCGAGTTTGATCTTCGGCGTCTCGACGACCTTTAAACGCTTCACCAGTGAAGACACAAGCCCGGTGGCCGAATGGACGCGGTGGCTTACGGACGGGAAGGGAAACTCGAATGGCGCGGGGCTGATACTGGCACTGTTCAACACCACAGATGTAGAGATTGGGCATGCCGCGGACCGTCTTGCGATTGCGGGCATCAATGCCACAGTTGTCGCCTCGAATCCCTCCTTGGACATGGCTGGACGGTACGTCGATTTAGTGCAGATGCTCTACAATCACCCGACAGCCAAGCAGCGCAAGTATTTCTCCCTCATCGACGACGATACTTTCTTCCCCTTTATGAACGAGCTCCTCCGCACACTCTCAAAATACAACCCCGCAAAACCCTACTATATTGGCACCTTCACCGAGCGCGTGGACTGGATCCTCAGTAATACCGTCCCCATGGCGTACGGTGGCGGCGGCATCTTTCTCACCGCCCCCGTCGCCAGCGAGCTCGTCAAAGCCCCGTGCCTCCAAAAGAACGCAGAAGGCGCCTACCTCGTCGGCGGCGACCAAGGCGACCGCGTCCTCTACAACTGCATCCACCAACACACCGACTTCGTCATGACCTACCTACCCCTGCTGTCCCAAGAAGACGAATTCGGCGACCCCGCCGGCTTCTACGAGAGCGGCCGCAAGCACCTCTCCCTGCACCACTACAAGTCCTGGCACCACACCCACATCGCCGCCCTGCACACCGTCGCCGACGCCTGCGGCGAGGACTGCGTCATGCAGCGCTTCCAGTTCAAGGACAACTTCATCCTCTCCAACGGCTACTCCGTCGCCCAGTATCCCCGCGGCATCGACTTCGACGTCGACCACATGGAATCCACGTTTGATTACCCGCAGGGCAAGGAGGGCGTCATTCATAGCTATGCCTTTGGCGAGATGCGCAAGAAGCTCACGCGGACGGGCCGCAAGCGCGCGTGGGAGATTGTGGAGGCGAGGACGGAGAAGGAGGGCCGAGTGCAGCAGGTTTATGTTAAGAGGGCGGCTGATGAGCGGTGGGTGGGTGAGGGTGAGGAGAGGCCGGCGTTGGATAGTGTGGTTGTTTTGACGTGGATCCCGTAGGCGGGCGAGCTGTACGGGTCTGCGAGTCATACGTGCAGAGCCCGAGTTCGAAAGGTGAAAGCGGAAAGGTGTTAGGATATTGCTCACACATAGCTACGGCGTTCTGGCTGGTTTCAGAGGCGTTTCGGGGATGTATATTGTATTGCTGCGTTAATGTTCATACCCTTTGCTAGATGGATTGTATGTATAGTAGAGAATGGTGGATAGGTACCTAGGGAGTAGGGATTAGGGGACATATATACATAATGATGATTGTACAATGGTTTCATTCACTGCTTTTGTGTGCGGTGCTCGGAGCTAGGGATGGGGGGAGAAGGGTATAAAGGGGAGGGTTTGTCTTTTCTGGGTGGAATTCATTGCATTAGTCGCTTGCTACTCCGCCTTGATTTCTGAGCTCGAGGGTGTGTGCGTTCTCGGCGAGTGCCTTGACTAAAGCTCATGCTGCTCCAAAGCGTCATTGTGAATTGGAATCTCATGCCTTATGACTTTTTATTTTACCCCTGTACTTCATCTGTACTTCACCGCATCTGCCGAACGACTTTCAAAATTGACAGCAAAGCACTTCTTGACAGCTACAAGAATCTACTTTCCCAACTCACTTTCTCACGTACATCTTTCTTCCACGATAGGTCGAATAACCGGATACTCGGTGCGGGCTCTGCGGTTTCCCTTCCTTCCATGGCAGAAGACAGATGGGAATTTGTTTTTCCTTGTGAGGTTTGAGGGTGTAGAGGGGGGTTTATATACTTGAATACTGGCAGTTGAGGAATCACTTGTGGTTCTGCCCTCTGTGCATGTGCTGGAGAGGGGTAGTGGGGGGTATAAAGCCATGTGGCAAGAATGTTTGTAAGGCATAAGTGTATGAAGACTTACGCTCGCAGAAACAGAAGTGTAAAAGACTCTCGTTGCTCGTGGATACTCTTAGGTGTGTGCTTCCCTGGAGGATGTGCAAGTGAAGGCCCATCTGCTGTGTGATGACTGGTCCGTTTTATCATCGGATTGAGATGCTTGTGGTGACCGTTGAGAATGAATCACAGCAAGGATTTCTTGACAACAACCTCTAATTTAAGCAGACGTCTCCGTTACAAAACATCCAGTATCTTTTGTTTAGCAACGCGCGGGGCTTGCAAAGATGAGCAAGTGCTGGGTTTATAATTCTCAGAACTTCTCTAGACTTCACCGCATGAGCCGGATTTTCGATCGAATGGTTTACTTGCTCACTCGTTGAAGTCAAGTTGGGGTTTTATATACCTCTTTCACGCTATGTCGGTCATTGGAATAAGCGATTTCGGTGGGGAAGGTGAGGGGTTTGGGTTTGAAAACACCGCCAGTGGCTGTGTGGATTCTTCAACGGAGCAGTAGGCCAAATGTTGGCAGCCTATGGGGGTGTATTTTTTCTCTTTTGATTCATGGTAGGATGAATCTTCCTACGGCTCAATTATCCGGGATAGTGAATGATCTACTTCAATTGGCAGTCGGCTTAGGAGAAGAGCGGGGTTGACTGAACTTTGGATTTTGACAGCAAACCGCTTCCAGTTTCTAGAGATATCAAGTGCATATTTATCGTTCCTGAGAAAAGCTTGGCTTCCAGAATCTAGCAAAATATTCATCTAGCAGCATCTTGAGCCGATTCCTTCACGGACAGCATGAAGTGCTTCCTCATCCATGTTGTTGCTTTCTGACGGATTGAGTTGTGAGGGGAAGGGATTATATACCTCCAGTATGCTCATAAAGTTTTATTAAAGCCAGCTGTCTGGGTTACTTTGTGACATTCGTGGTAGAGAGTGTTGAGGAAATGGGTATAAAAGCATTAGTGAGAGCTTCGATCACCTCTTAGATCATAGGCACACGCCAGGATTCAAGCTCTATGTTGGAGCTTGGTGAGCAGGGGATAACTGAGTATTTTAATGCAAGTCTCTTTGGAATGCTAGGGATTCCTACACTGTTCGGCATGTTCTGGGATTAGGACGCTCAGGCGAAGAGCGAAGAAGTTGACAGCAAGTTGTGTTTTGACAGCAATGTCTTCCTTTTTGGCTACTTTTCAAGAGAAAACTTCAGGAATTTTGCAAATGGGGATAGTCTTTGTGAGACAACGGAATCGGAACAATGCGCTGCGGTTCGTCTCGGTCACTTGCCAACGGCCAATCTGAAAGTCTTGTTCATACGGGGGAAATGAGCTGGTGGCGGGAGTTAAATACTTCTACCATGCTTATCGCAACTCTTTCCTGATTGCAAAATCCCAGTAAATGCAAAAGAGCCAAGGTCCATTTGGCTACAAAACTATGTATGGGATCTGGAAGCAGTTCAAGCCTCCAAGAAGACGTCGAAGCTCGTGCATCTGCTGTAGAAAGTGGCGGTTCTCGCAACTCTACGTTCCAGATCACAGACCAGCTAATATGCAAGGGAAGGCCGATCTGATTTGAAAAGGCAACTTGATCCAAGATTGTGTTTCCGGTTCCGGCATCGACTGCACGAATGTTAGAAATGACAGCAAGGTCTTCCTCGACAGCATCATGTCTCGCGTTAGGTGAAATTCTCAGACCTGGTTACACTTCAGCCATATCTTTCTTAAACAGAAGCCTACAACAAGCTTTAGAAAAAGTCTCATTCCACAATCCTTTCCCATATTGAAGCCGGTCGAGATCGTATTCATATTCTGATCGCTCAAAATAGAGGGGAGCGGGGTAAAAGTACCCCGCTTCCTAAGGAAGACTCGAGTTTCCCACCGCAATTAGTCACATTTCCAGCAGCGGTCACCTACTCATCAAAGCAACAGAACAAGGCAATGTGCAAAAGCCCTAATGCTTTTTGCTGCTACTCCCAGGATTCTCAAAGCTCAAACAGGATTCATGATGAACGTCCTCCACGGCTCTGGGAGAAACCAAGGTTTATTCACAAGTCAAGGGGAAGGGAAGATTTTTTTAAGACCCTAAGTTCGTAACCGCTACCTAGATGCGATTTGATTTACGTATTGAGCTCTGCGACAAGTGAAGGGGGTTTTCTCTTCTTCCCGCATGCTAGACTCTACAGTTTTGTTGATTTTCAGAATTTGTAGTCTCGAATACGCTCATTCTTGAAACACATTTACAAATGACTCTGTTCACGTCCATTCACTTCATTCTCGTTACTTCAACCTTTGTAAGAAAAGGGTTATAGCTCGGGGAGACGTAGTTTCCTTCAGGCTTCGGCGATCCCCTTACCAACTCACCATAAAAAGGGCCTGCATATTCTTGACGATGGGGGTTCACAATGCTGAGAACTGCTTGTGTTTTCCAGGCACTCAGAAGTTCAATCCCCTGAAAGTTGATGTTCGGATCTTGCTTTTGTGCTATGGATGGAAGCTGACTGTAAGTTATTTCTTGACAGCAGCAAACAGACTCTTTTCAAAAGTTGAGCTGTTGATTCTCTACAAGATAATCTCGATCGTCTGAATTATACCGCTGGCACAAATCAGGGTATGTTTTTGATTCGCAGCACAAACGCGATGCGCTTCCCCTTTCAACCCCTTCTGAGATTTCGAAATATTGCTAAGCCTCGAAAGAGCCAGGAAGGTTCTTAATATACCCTTCTATTTATAATCTCTTCCAACTTCCTCCTCAAGTTGTCTTCCCCCGCATTTTGCTACGTGAAGTCCCGACTATATATACTTTTGAGGAGAGCGCAATATATCGAGTACAACCGTTTAAGCAAAGTTCTAGCCGCACTTATCGAGACGAGGTGTTCTTAGCGACTGAAGCTTGAGTAATTAGTGAACTTCTAGGAATTCCAAAGGCCTAGCGAGTGACTGAAACTCGCCTCACCATACTCTGGTCTTGATTATTCGGGCAAAGTTTGGACAGCAATTCAAGTTTGACAGTACGATGCCCTGAGTAGCTCAAGCCAGTTGGAATTTGATTTCTCAAATTATCTGATTGAGAATGAATATTAATAGAAAGTCCCATCTGCAATGTGCTCGGTAAAAACTGCGATACCAGGTGGCTCGAAATCCGGTGCGTTTGGTGTCAAGGTGTGTGGCTTTGGGTTTGACCTTTCCCGTATCGATTCTCTGATATACTTCTGCCGCATTTTTCGAAAACGCTTCTACTGTCCCGGATTATTTCGTATCCTTGAAGATCGTCGAGAGGTATTGGACTGCTTAGCGAGCAGAAGTTCTCAGCCTCACTATGTATGACCTCCATCCAACCGACAATCATGGACAACCAGAACCAAAATCGACGACCATGACAGATTCAAAGGAATCAGCCTCCATCCAGGTGTGCCATACCGACCCGTACAAACACTTGGATCACCTTGGTCATGGGGCGTATGGATATGTCGACAAAGTAGAAAAGGTTGGCGAGGCTGGCTCTGCACCCCAAGTCTTCGCTCGTAAAGTGATTCGAATCAGAATGGGATGGAACAGGGAAGCACAGCTGCAGAGTGCTCGGAATGAATTTGCGATACTCAGGCGGCTGAATCATCGGCACATTGTGGGAGTTGTCGACATTTACCGCTACAAGAACCAGTTATCCATTATCATGAGTCAGGTGGCCGACACTGATCTGGCAGATTATCTTCATATGACTGATGAACTTGACGACACCGACTCTCGATACGACTGTCGCAAGATCGAGATGAGAATACCTATGCTGGCATGGACTGGGTGCTTAATACAGGCAATTGACTACCTGCACGAAATGAAAGTTAAGCACAAGGATCTAAAGCCAGCAAACATCCTTGTCATGAAAGGCCAGGTCCTTATTGCCGATTTTGGAATCTCCAAAGATCTCATCGACGCGGAGACAACTGCTTCAATCACTGCCAATGGAGATATTGGTACAAGGATGTACTGTGCGCCCGAGGTGCTGTCGGAAAACGGTCGAAGAGGGCGTGCAGCGGATATATATATTCCCTAGGCTGCGTCTTTCTGGAAATCTGCACCGTGATTCTTGCGCCCAAAGGCAGCCTTCAGAGATGGTCATTGTACCGGCAATCCAGTGGTTCGCTGCTATATTCAAACTGCAGCAGTCAGATATTACGATGGATCCGGCATCTTTGGGGCTTCTATAATCACTATTGGGAGTTCTGGGGGGTCCCAAGGTTGTATCTAAAACTTCTAAATTACGAAGACCTCTGTGCCAACGGGACGAATCCTGGAGATATGGCCTTCCTCATGCTGGACCCTAATCCCAAAACAAGAATTACCGCTCGGCAAATGGTCGCATTTCTCCAAGTAAAGGGTACTGACTTCTTCAGAGGCGTCAAAGAGAAAAGCTGTGACCACTGCTCGCACCTTCCGACAGCTCATAACCCAAACCTTCCTCTTCTCTCAGTTTACAAATTTGGAGGCGCCCTCAATTACCCAAAGTCTGCTGAAGACGCGCTTAGAGAACAGGTTGCGGCGACTTGGGAAGATGCAAAAAGACTTTGGCTTTCTGAACACATGTGGTGGTGAAGTAAACCCAAAAGGGAGAACAATCCCCAGCAGGAAAACGGCCAACTTTGCCGGAAGGAAATGATTGTAACCGACGAAACAAGACCCTCCTTCTACAAAAGAAGACAACCAAATGAACACAGATTACTTGCACTACAAGATACGAATATTTTGAAGGATCGAAAGAAGCATTCCACGAAAAACCCAGACGTCGTCAATCTAAGCACCATAAGCGGGTCCCAGCTCCAGAACCCCGCCTCGGCAATTGTACATTTCCCCTTTTCACCTCTCGCCTCGCCATCTGCCACTCTCACTCCCAAAAGGCAAGTACACTCGGCGCTACAACGCGTCAACTAACCGCAAAGCTGCAAGTCCCAGTCTCAAAAATAAAACACATGAGATCTGCACCAGGATCCCGAGGATCTGACGTCGCTCCAGCGTCGGTATAAGGCATCCAAGGCCAGAAATATGTGGATCAGCATGTTCATCCTCGGCCGACCCAAAAGTGGTGCCCACAGGAGCCCCCCTTCGCCGTCCAATCATACTCTATATATTTACTAGAACAATGAGGCTCGGCGGGGAAGCGCCATTATATACAGCAACTGATGAGTCGATGATGAAACACTTCCGCACGTGAATCTCCGAGTTTACATCCACATCTACACCTGGAAGTTGCGATCCGCAGGGCATACAGGGAGATCTGGGGAAGTGGAGGGTGGAGAAACTACACGGGGTGCCGAGGATTGTGGGCCAAGTGCCTTTCTTGCATGGGGATATAACGGTTCTCGCTCGCTCTCTCTACCTCATCTATTGATTTCCCAGATTTGTCACCTATTCAAAGCAACCCTCACCTCCAAGATCTACCTCTACCTTCACACAGAAATTCTCAAACCCTCCCACATCAAAATGCAAGCACTCACCCTCCTCCTCGGCGCTCTCGCCCTCCTTCCAGCCATCATGGCGCCCCTATCGAGGTAAACATTCTCTATCTCTCCCACACACAAGCAATTATCTAACAACGCACAGTCTCGGGAAGCACAAACCGGCCCTGGCATCATCGTAGGCAGCCCCAACGGCCAAGAATGCAACGGCGCCAGCGACGGGGTATCGTTGGGCGATATTGTAGGGAACTTGATTGGTTGCGGAGGCGTTGGGGGTATTTTGGGCGGGAAGTAAATGTATTGGCACTGAGGCATGGGAGGCGTTTGGGGGTTTATGATATCACAATGGAAAACAAAAATGAATTCTTATACACTAACCCTATATCACATGAAAATGTAGTGATGATGGAGTATTTTACATTTTGATATATGCGGGTACAGCTAATGATCAACCCAATGCATTCTAATAATCGGGCGTGCCGGATCCCAGGGGCCATGGATCTCATTCTTATACTTCTGTAGCCCAATCAGCCACCAACTGCATCCTCCCATCGCCAGTCCTGTAACCAAAACCCCAACCAGAACACCAGTCAGCCCTGCTTTCCAAGGGAAGTCCAGAAGCCCGTCGCCGTCTCCGCCATGCCCGAGACATAACCCAACACCGCCGCTTGCACCGACAACCAAAAGACTGGTGAGCGCTACGTGGCCGCGCCAGCTGCGTTGTCGGGCATACCGTCTGAAAACAGGGAACAGGCCAAAGACTTCGATGCTGAAAAGCGTAAGGCTGAACACCTGCCCCGTAGTTGGCAATCTGCTTGCGAGCACCGTGCTTGCCATCAGCGCGGCATTGGTGCTGAGACTTGCGGGTATGTTTTTGTTGCCTGTGTTTATGGAGGAAGACGGAGCGGGTGTCCCGTAGTCAAAGAAGAATATGTTGACTGTGAAGAGGAGGAAGGTCATTGCCCAAATGGAGTCGGAGGATGTGGAGCGCGTGAGGGATTTGAGGATTGGTGAGAGGCCGAGGAGGGTGAAGTAGATGAGTAGTGCTGATTTTGCTGTGGATAGACG
>QGMK01000675.1:0-19001 GCA_007825345.1 Lachnellula suecica
TCGGACTGAGCGGTAATATGAGATGGCCTTGGGGAGGAGGATCGGCCCAAAGAAGATGAGCAGGGACTTGATGCTGGTAAATTGTTAGTGGAAGAGCCAGGGCATAGATTGAAGGGGCCTCCTTACGTCCCCCATGATATAGCCATGGCAGTGGGGTTAATCAGAGATCCTGTTGCATGGAGGGGGTTGCTTCGAAGTTCAAGACACAGATACAGTAAGAAATTGCCGCCTCAGACCGCCTTGGATTCTCCCGACTCGGCTTAGACCTCCTATCGGGCGAGCCGCGCGCCAAGCTCCAATGTAGACGCAGTCGATGGCTATGGCGAGAGCCAAGAGCATTTATGAAAGTAGAGTTGGTTGCTGGTAGCCCTTTAGATGGTTGTTCCAATTAACCAGGCAGCCGAGTATATGCCATGCGTCGTTTGGTAGTTACCCAGCCTGCTTGCCCCTGTCTTATTGGCAATTGCACCAAGATATTGTACATATTCTGGTCATGATAGATCGAAAGCAGACATTTGTAAGTTCACGTCTGGCTAATTCGGATAGTTTGGATGATCAGACGTTGGTATGGATGAGGAAACTGCATGGCTGTATTCTTCGTCTCTCCAAATTGCCGAAGCGGCTATAAAATTGAGGCAAGGTACCTCTCGGCGCGGTCTTTGGCCTCTGGTGTTGGGAAACCAACAAATTTGCCAATCTCTACTTCCATGATGACCAGTGGTAGTCACCCATCGATTCCGTGTTCAAGGCATTTTGGACAGACACCTCAGAGCTAGTGCTCATGATGAAAACTGCGGTTTGGTTCATGCGTCAGTTCAAGTCGAAAGCTCTCCACCCACTTCAAATTTGGTCAGAATGCCAAGTCAATAAGCGTGGATGAAACACCAACAACGACATTATCGAGACACACCACATAGCATGATTTCTCCTGCCAAGATACAGCTTCGGGTGAGGTTTCCAATCATCTCACGAACTCCCGCCGCCTCGTTCTTCTTTTAGTTTTTGTCCCTGCCAAGAGGCTCTGCGCCTTTGGAATATCAAAATATCACCAATATCTTCATCACAAGACGCGACCAAGCGGCCATTTTCTAGGTCTCCATCCTCCATATCATGGTACTCAGCCATGAAGCAACTCTTGGCCAGCAGCTTTGACGTTACGCTCACTGTCCTTGCTCGATCCTCTGTACGAGCTTGGTGACAGTGACGAGACTCGAATTCTATAAAAGGGGATATATTCCCCTCAATTTTGGTTTGATATCCTCACAAACATACCCACTTTCTCAATACCTTTATACACCCAACTTTTCTGTCTTTTCTTGTGCAGCAGGTTGAACTTTCTCAATCTAAAAAACGCATATTCAAGCCCTAGTATTTCCCACGCCAACGCTTCTTCTTTCAACTATGGCTACCTCTTCTTTCATCGGGTCTGCTGTTGGCATCTTGTTCCTCCTCAGAGGCGTCATTGCAGAGGCCCCTTCGCAACTCCTCTCGCCGTACGCCGATAACGGCTGCACCATTCCCTTGACAGAAGCTAGCTGGACTTATGCGGACTATACATCCACGACCTGGGGTGTTCAAGGATGGCCTACACAAGTCCGTGTAAGTAAACCAAAAGCACTGCTACGTTGGCAAGATTCAAGATTACCCAGAATTCATGTCTAAGAACCTTGGATCTCTGAGCCTTGGTTATATTGTCGAAGTTTTCAAGATGAATTTAGGCTAACTTTTGGATATTGCACAGTGGGACAGCGCCCAATTCCCAAACGCAAACAAGACTGGCGATGGAGGCGAAAATCAAGTGTTCTGGAAATCGGTAAAGCCTCAACCTCAATGTCGCCATATCCTCATTGGAAAGCTTTGGAAAAGGTGTAAATTTCGGCCAAGTGGACCCAAAACAACCCCGAGGGAACATCATCATCAACACAGCTAGAGATGGTTGCTATCCTTCGTCTTTGATGGTGAATTCATCGGTAGTCTCTCGTGAGAACACCAAATACTAACCCTAAGTTTAGGATGGCACGGATCTTTCTGCTACGTTTTGTTGTGGCTACGGCGACTGTAATGATCTGTCTCTGGGGAACCTTGGCATGGGAGCCAGTCAGAAAGGGACGTAGACTATATGAGTCTGGATGCGCGCCATCCGAATGAAAACGGCGGTTCGATAGCAGCACGAGCTACAGCGATGGCCGCGTCGAGAACAAATGAATTACCAGAAGGCCTACATTTTGACACCCGGCGAATCGATGGAATTGCCACAAGGGATAACTTCGATCCCAAAAAATTCGGTAAATGCAAACTCAGTAACATCAAACACTGGCCGGGTGCTGCTGCCGGACTCCAAACAGTCATCGGGAAAAAGGTTGACTGCGGCAAGGGACCTTGTGGATTTGCAACAAGTACGGCCAAGACTGGTGGAAATTCCGTTACAGTATCCAAAGACACCACGGTGGAAAACGGTGTGGATGCAAGTGTCTCTGTGTCCGCCGGAGTCGAGTTTCCCGTGGAAGCGGAAACGTCAGTAACGGTCGGGGCGCACTTTTCCACGGCAGTCACGGATGGTCTACAAAAAACCAAGGAGGAGAGTACCACGATCTCGGTTGAGACTCATCTTGAACTGCTTTCGGGAGCCAGTGGCTACCTCACTTACACACCTTTGGTTACGTGCACCTCTGCTGTCATGAATTGCGGCGGTGGGGATGTTCCTGGTTGGACTTACTGTGAGGTTGATGGAGAGAGCCAGGGGTCTTATCAATTGCTGTATACAGATTGAGATTGTTTTTGCATGGAGCTCTGGCGTTGTTGGTATTTCCCTGGCAGTTGTTTTGTTTTCCCCTCTTGGTCTTGGTCGTTAGCTAGATAGCTCGCATCTTCAGTTCGTTTTCGTAGTCTGGTTCTGTTAGGCTCTTATATAGCCTAGCCACTCTTTCAGCTAGTGGCAACAATCAAATACGTTTCCATACATCTCAGTATCACATATATTCTGCACCAACAGAGCAATTTTCTCGTGTCATATATTGTTTAACTTACAATCAATTCAGTAGCTCATAACCTCTTTCAAATAACATCCAATGCAACGTTACGCAAGCGTCATCATGGATCACAGATGGGGTACGTATCCAATGTGACATCCTCTTTTTGACCTATTGTCCAGCACTTCACTAGTTCCACCGACATATCCCTTCCTGAAAGCACGACGTTCTTGAGAAGATCATCAAGGGGAGGTTTCAGCAAACGATGAATAAATCGAGTCAGAGAGTATAGGGGAAAGATTCTTCCAAAAGGTAGTAAGATTGCAATATAAAAAGATATGCTTCGCGAGGCAGCCAGCCAATCGCCCTCGAATGTTACCCCAACGCCTCTCGCAATGTGTTATAATACACAAAGAACCTTGATAAAACATCAAAAATCTATCATCCACATCATTACCGCTCATCTAGAGCTCCCATCCCCGCCCCTTGTATCCGGCCTCGGTGCTGCGCTGCTTACGCTTACGCTTCCGCTTCTGCTACCAGACACCGAGCCTTCTTCGGCGCTCCGCTCCAGAAACCCAGTCCAAAGATCAGCGAGCGATTCTTTACTAGCTGGAGGTTCTGTGAAGAATTCGGTTGATAGTGAGGGTGTGCTTGGCGTGCGGTGGAAGGGTGATACGGGGAGGCGTAGACTGCCGCTTGCGCCGCCCGGCCTAGCAAGACCTGCTTGTTCTTTTTGCTCCTCGGTCCAGTTGAGAAGTGCTGCTATGAGCTGTAGGATCTGGAACTTCTTGGGATCAGACCGATCTAGAGCCAAGAAGTGCAGGAAGTGATTCGTAACGATTTGCCTGGGGATAATTAGCTAGTTCATGTACGCATGGAGTGAAAATGCATACCTGTCGATATTGTCCTCCGGTTTGGCTTTCTTAAGAAATCGGAGGGCTTTTGTTAGGTGGTCGTTAAGAACAATTGCTTCGTGCCGGAGCTTTCCAATCAAGAGGTTCTTCTCTTTTACCTCCTTCTCAAAGGGTAGTAGTCTGTCAAGCTCAGTCTGCAGTGACTCTTTCCCATTCTCGGCTTCCACTGATCGAGCATCTGATTCTTGTACGATTTTCTTCAAAGATTGCAGCTGCTCCTCATATGACTCCACCATATCGCGCAGCTCCCGTTTACGTGCCTCTTGAACCTCTTGTAGTGCCCTTTGCAGGCCGTCCAAGGATTGTGATTGGCTGTCTCTTTCTGATACGGCCGTCTCATAGGCTTCTTTTTGTGAAGAGAATTGCTCCTCTAGATCCCTGACCTTTTCGGTCAAACCTTCTCGCATTGATCGCTCTTCCATAGCCAAAACTTCCCAGTCTCCCATTGCCTCCTTTGCAGCTTCAGCCTCATCCCTAAGCTGTCTGGTCTGTTGCATCAAGTCATCCCTTTCATGGACCCAATTTTGTTGAGACAGATTGTGGCGGTTTCGTAAGCTCGAAAGTTCTTTGGAAGAATCTTGTGACTCAGCCTCTAATCGCTTGACTTCCTCTTCTAGACCATGCACTCTATTCTGGAGGGATTCGTTTTGCGACTCGAGTTCCTCAATCTGCTCCTTTGCTTCACCCAGTTCTTGCTTGTCTGCCTTCAAACGTTCGCCCAAACTCGACTTGATTGTATTGATTCGTCCCAGGAGGCTTTGATATTGTTCTTCAGCTAGTTCCTTTGCCGACTGACTTTCTTCCAGCTCAGCTCGAGTTTTCGAATGCGTTGAGACTTCCTCGTTTAGCTGGTGTTGGATTGTAGAGACTTCTTCGTTGTGTCTTGTTTGAAAATTTGATAGTTCCTCGGAATGCTGGCCCTTGATTTCAGATATCTCCTTGGTATGTTTGCCCTGAATATCTTCCAATGACTTCCGTAGCTGCCCAACCTCAGCACGCAGAGCTTCCCGTTCTTGAGACATCGCTTCCAATCGAATGCTGGCATCTGTAGTATCGGAGGCATTGCTGTCTATCGTGTCTTCTGTGCTGCGTTCTCGGGTTATTGGTTGGCTGGCGGGAGGGGCATCTTTGGTGGGCGCAACCGCATTTCCATTATTCGTAGTATCGTGATTGTGCCCGTTCATTTGCGACTGGGTGACTTCTGGGAAATTGGCTTCCTTAGGGGTATTCTAATTGATTCTGTCAGAATTTGTGCTTCTGTTTGTGCTCTTGACGATTGAACAGGTGTCCCTCGTACCACTGTTGAGTGCCCCGAGTCCTCCCCTTCCCCCTCGCCGTCGCCATTTTCCCCTGCTGTATCCTTCTCGGGGTCCTGAGACTTTACGGCATCCCCATTGCTCTTCGCCTTGTTGTTCTTTTTCTTCTTGTTGTTCTTCTTCTTACTAGGTGCTATTGGAATGTGTTAGCAACGCAACTCGGAACCATCCAGCCGCTCTGGCTCTAGGGAACCAACCTGTTGAAGACGTTTGAGAGGGATCTGTAGGCGCGACAGCTGACATTGTTGGATATGGTGGACGAAAAGTGTCCGATTAGTGGGAGCTGTACAATTGTTCTGCCGCTCAAGTTTCTGGCCAGTTGCGTTTACTCGTAACTACATCCATTTTGGGACTAGCTGGACAGCTTAGGAACACACCCCCTGCTCGTCTCACCACACACCACGCCTCGTTCATACCTCTGCCCGGAACACCGTCCAACTTCCACAAATACAAGTTTGAACAGCTCCATACGAACTTCATTTGATTTTTGTTATATTAACGGGCGGCGTAGTATACCGCTCACCTTTTTTTACAGTTTGAGATAATTACAAAGCCGGCCCGCGGGAATATGTTAGATCCATGTGGGGAAGAGGCTTGGGACCATGTGCTTTTCCACTCGCTGATCAAGCCGCCAATCGTCATTGTCCAATTACTAGTACCATCTTGCCTCGACCTGCTAATACATCATAGATACTTGCTAACCAATCTATCTAACTTTCACAAGCTCCCGCTGGCCATGGTAAAGTGCTGATTCCCATAAGTCTACTTTACCCCGCCACCTCCGGTTGTAACGATATCCAATATACTCTCGCTGTTTTTCCTCTTGTCTGGTCCCCATCCCCTCAAATCTTTTCTAACTATTAAACAGAATGGCAGCAAATAGTTCAACAAGTGACTTGGGCTCCCGCAAATATGTTCACTGGAACGCTCCAGGTGTGGAGAAAGTGCCTCCAGGAGAGGCTGAAGATGTTCAAGCTATTGCAGATATGATCAACACCATGCAAAAGGCACAGTATAACAATCATAGACACATGTACGGCGGTACGTTGCATTAGAAGAAGACAAGAGAAGCCTCTATTGACAGTTGATGATTATTTAGGAACTCACGCAAGAACTCAAGGAATTGTAAAAGGAGAGCTTGTGGTTGAAGAAGTTCCACCGCATCTGGCACAGACATTGTTTTCCAAACCCGCCAAATATCCCATCGCTATGCGTTATAGTACCGAACCCGGGGATCCTGCTTTGGACGACCGTATTCCACAGCCTCGCGGGTTAGGAATGAAAGTATTCAATGTCCCAGGGGAAATGTTCGAGGTTGGAAAGGACTTTGATACCCAGGACATTGAATTCAACAGCACCCCGGCACTTGAGCTTGCAGATGCAAAGACCACCAAGGAGATTTTCGAACTTCGTATCAAGTACGGTGGCAATAAGGAAGAACTCTACAAGCACCTTGAGGCGCGCAAAGACACTGAACTCCAGAAATCCCGAGACGAAGTCCCGAACATTCATCTTGAGGTATGAAACCACACCCATTGTCATCAACATCGATCGGCACTGACATCTTCTTCTTAGTCGACCCGAATGTACTCGCAGACTGCATACAGATATGGCGATTATGTCGCCAAATATTCTCTCGTCCCATCGTCGGAAACACAAAAGAAGCTGTACAATGAAGTCGTCAAGCCAGACTCACACCCTGATCACATATTGAGTGACTGGTTGAAAGAGTTCTACGCCAACCACGAGGCTGAGTACCTCTTTCAAGTCCAGCTCCTTGAGAATCTGGACGATCAGCCCGTCGAATACGCCGGCGCGGCTTGGGATGAAGAGAAGTATCCATGGCAGACCGTTGGCAAGGTTGTCGTTCCAAAGCAGGACAGCTTTATTCCTGTGAGGAAGGCCTTTTGGGAGGACCATGTCAGAATGGACCCTTGGCATGGACTGAAAAGCTTTCAACCCCTTGGTTCACCTAACCGGCTCCGTAGAGTTATCTACCCGGCTAGCTCTGAGCTTCGTCGCCAGATCAATGGCAGGAGACAAATCAACGTGACCGACATCAAGCAGATTCCTGACGGAGGCTTCATTGATGTTTGATGGTATAGAACGGGCTAGGGAAACGAAGTATAACATTTTGATTGCATATGATTTCTATTAGCTTAATGTCTGTATTGATTCTCCAGAAACAAGTACCCAAACCCAAGAGGTGCTGTACCTAGATAATATTACCTCGCCGTCCTTGAAGAGAAGAATCCACACCAGTCATAATGATCCCCGCGCCCACGCAGCCAATAATTCAAGTTGCTTCCCTCCATTCCTCAGACCTATTCCTACCCACAACTTGTGTTCTTCAGCATTGATATGTACGCACTAAGCGAACCCGTGGAGCTGCAGAGTTTTTGAAGACTCGAGCACTCGGGATTATAAAAGGCGTATTTCTCTGGGCCATTCAGAAATATGAAGAGGCTATTTGTATAGTCATCGCAAGCGATGAAAGCCAAAACAGGGGTATATAGAACGCCGGAAGTTTTATAAAGACTGAAGAGGGGAAAAGCTGGCCGAGACGAGATTTTAAACATTTCCAGTGGCTGGGAGCTAAGCCCGGATATGGTAAGGCTCTAAAGTCAGGTGATGTCGCGTTTGCAATACATTTCCAGGCGGCGCGCGCTACTGCCATTGCCACTTCAACTTCCAACCTTAATGCAGGGGATTGGTACATCAATTCTCGAATTCATCTCATCGATGTGAAGCCTTGATTTTTTTGTCTCCATTGCACTACCATCACAAGCCTACACAGATCCGAGCTAGAGTATGGCGAGTCTTCAAGGGTAAGGATACCCGGAATCGCTCTTATTAATCGCAAGTCTTGGGAGTCCTCAAAATATCTCATGGCTCCTGAGACACTCACTTAATAGTTCCGAAGAGATAATACTGACTTTCCGCAGTACTAAGCGTGAAAATCAATCCAGTCCAGCAAGCTCTCAGCCGACCAAGAAGCGAAGAGCCAAGGTCATCTCTAGCACCTACTGCGACGATGATGAGAGTGATGCATACGAGTTGGATGCCGAAGTCGCGGAAGCCGCTGCTCAAGCAGCTCTTGCTGGCATCGATGAGTCGAAACCAAAGCGTGCTCGAAAAAAGAAGGGAGAAGAGCCCGAGGAGAAACGTTTGAAGCGCTTCAAACAAAAGGCCCCCGGTACCTATCTCGAGCGGCTGCACCGCGTCAAGACCCAGAGAATGTTCTTAATTGATCGAAGTAAGAAAGTCAGTGAAGATAGGACGCACGAAGAAGAAGAATTTGATATCGCTGGTACTACGGGAAACATCTACAAAGTCACGATCGGCAAGCTGCCGAAGTGTAGCTGTCCTGATAATGAGAAGGGTAATCAGTGCAAGCACATTATTTATGTAAGTTCATATATTTCAGCAGAGTTCCAACGCTAATTTGTCCAGATTCTTGTCAACGTCCTCAAGACTCGTGAAGATCTAGCCTATCAGCTAGCGTTTTTTACCACAGAGCTCGCTGAAATCTTTGCCAAGGGCCCGCCTAGCTCTCAATCCAGCGAAGCGCTTCTACGACCACCGACACAGGTGGTAATCGCAAGCCCATTGACGGTGATTGTCCAGTCTGTGTCATGGAATTCGAGGAGTCAGAAAATGCTCGCGGCGAGATCATCTGGTGCAAAGCCGCGTGTGGCCAAAATATCCATCGCCAGTGTTTTCAACAATGGGCCAAGGCTAAGCCTGGCCAAACAGTGAGATGTGTATACTGCCGAACACCATGGAAGCACGATGAAAAGACTATCAACAATATCAACAAGGACAGCGGCAAAATGAGTGAAGATGGGTATGTCAACGTTGCGGATGATCTGGGAATTAGCGGTGAACGCGACATGAGCACCTACCATCCTCACTGGGTTGCTCGACAGGGTTATGGTGGTTACGGAGGATATAGGGGCTACAGAGGTTATGGTTGATAGCGCTTGCGGACGAGCCTCAATCCTGCTGATTTTCGGGTGGTTTGACCTGTGGAACATTATTCTCGACCTCAGGGTAGGAATGGTAGGAAGGTACCGAGTATTCGGAGTGTATCACAGTCGTCGGATGGTGGGAGGGAGAAGGTATTGGGCGTTACGACGGGTATACCTATTTGCTTTACGGGATTCCACAGCTGTAGAGCGGCTTACAAGGCAGCAGGTATTTTGTCTCAAGGAAACGGATTATCTGATTCTCCCAAACCCTGTTCCCAACTCGACCAGTCCAGTGAGGTTTTCTGTGCATCTTTTTTTTATCACAATTTGTTTTCTTCCACCCCTCTGTTTTCGCTCTTGCACCGATTCCACATAGCAAAGATCCTCAAAATGCGCGCACAAAACCCGCACTCCCACAAATCCTTAATCCTCTCCCACCACATACTTCCTCATCCTCGTAACCTCATATATCACCACGCGTTGGCTTCCCGGCGGATCGCCACTGTCCCTCTGGATCACATATTCAGATATCTCCGGCGTATCTTCTTCTTGACGAGCCCACCACTTCATATATT
Organism: Lachnellula suecica; assembly: GCA_007825345.1. Taxonomy (NCBI): domain Eukaryota; kingdom Fungi; phylum Ascomycota; class Leotiomycetes; order Helotiales; family Lachnaceae; genus Lachnellula; species Lachnellula suecica. The sequence goes on from QGMK01000675.1 coordinate 9,749, forward strand.
CGATATCCTTGTCGCGGGCGTCAGGTTGAGGCTCATCGCGGCGTAGGTAGAAGGCGTAGAGGAAGGCCAAGAGAACGGGAGGGATCATCCAGTAATCAATGTCGGACATGTTTTCAGGTTAGATTTTGTTGGTGGTGGTAGAGTTTTGCTTAATTTTGAGTTTTATTGTTCGGTTTCTAGAAAAGGGTTGGGTTTGGAGGTGTGGTTTACATTCATTCGAAGAATTGCGGTTTAGACTGCGGGCTAGTTGGCGCTATCTATTGATTTTGGTTATAATTGTATCATTATAAATAACCTCTAAAGTCATTCGTATTTTACTCCAAGCCGATGGAAAGCCCCACTTCCAAGTCCTCTGGTAAAATGGCGAGATAGAAACACAGAAGGTGGTCTCAAAATACTTTTGCTAGGAACGTAGCATCGTCGGCGGTCGGCTCTCGACTATATCACTGCAGGATTTTCGGCTCAGCGGCAAGTTTCCAAGGTATATATGCGAATACCGGATCCAGACCCATTATCTGAGCCTCAATGATTGGATCTAGATATTCAACATATTCGTATCCTCCTGTGGTCGGCGGTTCACGAGGGTGAGGATTATACATGGTATTAAAATGATGGTAATAAGACTGAGCGGCATTTTGGTGAGCGGACTTGGTTGTTGTGAAGATTTATTTAGATATATGGTTTTAGGTTTTTATAAAGTTGAATTTGGAGAACGGATATGTGTCATCTGCGGAGGTTTGGTTTGGATTGCGAGTCAGCCGGCGCTATATACATATTATTTTGATTAGTTTTCAAGAATGACTCTCAATACTGAGTTACGTCATGGGGGACTATCTAGTTTCTTGCTTCTATTGGCCCTGTGACTTCCGTTGAAACTTAGCAGATGCTCTTTAAAAGTGTCTGCTAATCATCCTGTATTCTCCCCCCAGAGAAAGCATTGAGCTAGGCAGACATGAATATGAAAATCCAATCATTTGAAGTCAAGGTTTTATATTATTGGCCAGGAACTCTAGCTTTCAGTAATATCCAACCCCTTTGAAACAAATTATAGCTTTTCCCACCCCCAAAACGCCAAATTGAAATAGGACCCCCTAAAGAACAGCATTCCTAGATGATCTTCCCCTTATTCACAACAAATCCCTCCAGTGCACTGATAGCAGCCCAAAGCCTATTCTCCGCCTCCGGGAACACCAGACTCCTCTTCCCATAAAACACCGCATCATCAACCTCCTCCTGATGCCTAGGCAAGCAGTGCATAAACCTCCACCCCTCCTTCGCGCCTCCCCTGTTCGCCAGCTCCTCGGTAATCTGGTAGCCCGCAAAGGCTTTCAGCCTCTTGGCGGACTCCTCTTCTTGGCCCATGCTGATCCAGGTGTCTGTTACCAGGATATCGGCATTCTTGATTGCTTCTTCGGGGACGTTGGTCTCAGTAAGCTGGACGGTTGAGTTTTCGGGCCTGGAAGCTAGGATGATTTGCTTCATGGCGGGAGGAATGGTGTAGCCGTTGGGCGCAGCGACAGAGATGTCTACACCCAGTTTTAAGCAGCCTATGGCGAGATCAAACAGAACGTTATTCGCATCGCCCACCCACGCCACCTTCATGCCCTGCATCTTCTCCTTGCCGAATGTCTCCTGTATCGTGACGAAATCGGCGATAGTCTGCAGCGGGTGGTAATCCTCAGAAAGGGCGTTGATGACAGGAACGCTGGAGTGTTTTGCTAGGTCTGCTACCTCAGCATGTGCGCCGACACGAGCGACCATGGCGGAGACCATCGAGGAGATCACAACGGATGTATCGTACAGGCTCTCATTAACACCAAGCTGGATATCTCCTGAACCTAAGAACATGGGATGTCCGCCCATAGTCGTGACAGCCGCTTCTGTACTGACTCTGGTACGGGTGCTGCGTTTCGAGAACATCATTGCAATTGTCTGGCCCAAAAGTTTGCCGGCCAGGGCTGGCGGTGTGGTCCCGGACTTGATAGCTGTTTTGTGGGAGGAGGCATTCTGTACCAGGGCGCTGAATTCGGCGGGCGTGAGGTCTGCGATGGAGAGGAGGTGGCGGGGGGCGAAGGGTGAGGTGAGCGGTTGTGCTGGGCTTTGAGGTGTGGAATAACTGCGTTTCTGGAGCTGCTTGAGAGCTCGTCCCGCGGGGCGGAGGGAGGTTGTTGGTGGCATATTGGATACTGAAAGGCCGATTGAGTCAGTAGAAGTTCAATTGACAGATTTTGGGAATATAAAAAGTGATGAAGGAAAAAGGAATTGAGAAGAGACTTACAGCGGAGAATTTGTGGTGACTCAAGAAATTTTAAGGTGCATGTGAGGTTGAAAATGCACAAACAAGGCTGCACAGCTGCATGATGCGGGATCTTTCCCCACACTTGGAACGCCAATCAGAAGGAGGGGATTGAAGAAATACTTAATTCTCCCAGCATCAAATTCGATATTGAAATTTTGCAAAATTGTTAAACTCTCAATCACTACATCTTAGCTCTTTTCGAGGAAGGCTAAAATGTAAGGAATCATAAGAGAACCTAAGCCCAGTCGAGAAGGGGTTGAGGTTTTCATTCATAGAGTATTTTTCTAAAGTCTTGCAGAACGGCGAATTCAACATCAGGCACTGACCCTCTTTTAAAGTGTTAGGTTGGACTAACAATACAACTTCCCTGAGAGGCTTGTTGTTTGTTGATATTTCATTAATTGTTTCGATATATGAGGCAGCTTGACTAGAACCGGGGTTCTGCCTTCATAGGTTGAAGTGAATGGACATGGTTATAAGTCCCTGTTGCGATGTGCAACGAAAGCTCGATAATCGGAAAATTGAGCATTGAATGGCTATTTGTAATTTGTGAATAGCACTTTAAAGTTGTGTTTTATCTGAGCTACACCTATGGACTGCTTCACATTATGAGGCCGGGCCGGGCCAAACAATCCCAATAGTTTGTATCCAAACCAGCGCACGGGAGGTGAGACATTACCAACAGCTGGATTTGGTAGGCTATGACTGGTGGTAAAGGCCAAACATGCTATAAATGAGAATTGATTAAACTCCCCATTGTTCTATTCGGAATCATCTGACCTTAAGGGCCAGTAGATCAACTTCGCTGTGGTTATAAAAGAGTGTACGCCAGTCAAACATTATGTGACCGCCCCCGCCCAATGAATGCAGTAGAATTCAAATCCACCCCAAAACGCCAAAAGCACGCTCTTCTCGAGCCCGAAAATAGAATCATCGTAAGTTTCGTGACTGATACCACCGCTGGCTTGGTATCTCATGAAGGAAAACGCCGTGTAGCTGCACCGTCTATGCTTGACCCTTGATCCCCATATGACATCTTCGGACCTCTTTGTATGTATACCAATCGAATCTCAATCACAAATTCCTGCACAAAGCTCTTCAGCATCCGCTACTAGAACCCAACTCGGACAGGTAGGTTCGTACCGTAACTGCCAGACAATAGTTGGTTGCGGATAGAATCGCGATCGCCAGAGCCCATGCTGGAGTTTCCGCCCATCCAACCTAGGTTCGATCCTATGGCACCAACAGCCACTTGCATACGTCCTCCACTCTGCTCATTATGCTTCGCAAGCCGCTGGTCCCATCCCCCTGAGTGCAGCTGGAAGCCGCCACCTTTCTTCGATGCCTCGCTGATAACCAAAGCCCACGCCCTCGAGATCTCGTCGTATGCGTTGTTCTTGTGGTATTTGTGTGCCTGACTATCCCACTCCGGCAGATCGTGGACGACCTTGGTTGCACTATCGAGGAAGTTGAGGGAAACCGTTGTTTGGTTTTCGTTCGGGGGAAGGTAGTGGGGTGTATAGTCGGTCAAAGCGTTGATCAGATCTTGCAGAGGTTCCTTGACACGGTCGTAGGCGTAATCAGCACGAAGATTACCACCATATGGAAAGGCGGCTCGAAGCTTCTCTTGATATTGGGATAACACATCGAGGGTTGCTGCAACCGAGGGTGTAGGTGCTGACGACACTACCTCCGCACCGATCTGCGGGTGATGTTCACATATTGTCTGTAGAACCGCCCGCAAAGACTGGGCGTCGAGGGTTTCGAGGAGTCGGGGGAGGGCGAGAGGACGACCGGTTACTTCGTTGTGTCTTAATTTTTTCGAAGGTCGGGCGAGAGGTCGAGCAGCAAAGGCGGGGGAGTTCTGGGGCGAAGCCGACATCGACATGGTGTCGTCGAAGCCATCGTCGTCGGTCTTCCGCTTTCTGGAGGCCATTCTGGAAGGCTGGTTATGGGGAGATACTGCAGGTGGTCAGTCAGCACGCTCCATTTCTACAGAGATATTTAGAAAGGGCCTACCAGGAACGTGGGCGTGAGGGTCGTAGTGTTGATGTTGGGGAAACAAGGACGACGGATGGGTTGGATGCAGCAGAACGTTCATCGTTGCTGGGGCTCTCGATGCGTGCCAGCCAGGTAGAGGAATACTGTTGTCGTTGGAAGGTATAGAGAGTGTACAGGATTTGCGTAGACTCGAGTAGTTGTTTCCTGAGGGAAGATCAATGTTCCAGTGAGCAGCAGTTCGGTTGTCAAGGGAAAGGCCGAGCCTAGTGTGGCGCCTAGTGTAGCGTGGAGTGTGACTTGGATTACTTCCCACTGAATCGGCTCAGAAAAGACACTTTTATATTGTCTCACAGACCTTGGGAGATTATTGACCTTCTGGTAACTTATTCAATGTCGCTTTTTGTCCACCGAGAGATGGGATTGTTTTGGTGGCCTGGGTGTTCGTCTCCAGGCATCAACCTCTCTTTTAAAATAGCCTCCACTTCGCATGATGCGGCACTCTCGCGCAGAAAAAGTTAATATGATGGGTAAATATGTGCCCTTGTATTCTCCGTCATCATGGGCATGAGCTTCTCCTCTGACAGCGGGTATGGTCATCCTGCCAACAAAGCAACGATGATTAATTGACGGGCTCATCTCATCTCACACAAGCCACAAAGAAAACAAACCCCGTATTGGGTGCAACAAAGGTACCGTACGGCATGAGCTTTCTTTTTTTCGGAGGTATTTCCTTCTAATGTTTTAGTCAATTCCCTCGGGACTCTTGATGTCTTCATCTTACCTGCCACCACCATTTGTGGATGTTCCTTCAGCTTGACTCATTTCTTTGATGAAGAGCTGTCAGGAAACACATGTATTTGCAGTCTCAGGGCACAATGTCCTACTTCAAGTGCCTGTTTGAGAGGCATTGGGAAACATTTTTCACAGCATCATTCTTCATTTGAGACTATGGCCTACCTCCCGGGAAGTCTGCCAATGGTCCTCACTCGGTCGGGATACTTTGAATCAAGACATGAATTAAGAGTTACCGCCAATTTGGACAGAGTTTATTCACTTGGCAAGGTTCAAAGTTGAGATGTAGAACTCAAAGGTGAGCCATCGTCATTGAGGTCAAAGACTGGCATCCAATCCCATTTGGGAAGGAGGCGGTAGCCTTGGAGGCAATTCAGAGAGAGAGGAAGGGACGACCATCTCTTCATCCATGAATTTAGAAATCTTGAAGGCAAGATGGGCTTCAAATCTTCCACTCCAAGCGATATTCAATCTCACAACACCAACACCTCCAATCAGCTACCCACAATGCCCCGAATTCCACGCATCCACCTGTCATTCACAACATTTCGATTTGGCGCTCGTCATGCCTTCACCAAGCAAAGAGCGACTCAACGAAGCCGCATTATCAAGCGGGCAACACCCACCAGAACATGGTCCATGGTAGACAAGTTCACATTAACTCTCGCGCTCCTCTCCATCGCTCTCACCCACCAAGCCGCAAACGCTCGAGATAAAGCAATGAACGGAGTGTGGCAGGAGATCTACGCTCTTAGGAACCAAATCAGTCAGATGAGCGCCCTCTTGGTAAGAACGTCCCTGCTCCTAGTTTGTTTTCTACTATTGCAATTGCCGAAAGTCCTGTGGATACCTCACAGCTCCTGAGACATTACTATGTTTTCTTACAAGATTTCCAAAAGAGAAGCAATGCTAATCTCACGATCATCTAGTATGAGGAAGACGAAGAAGAGGATAAGCAAGAGGCAGACTTGATAATGGCAGTAATGGGAGACCAAGCCACAGGTTGAGATCGGGTAGAAAATCATCCAGACAGGAGGATGATCAGGAGTTGGAAGCGGAATATTGCAAAAATTGAGAAATGCGTCCGGGAGATCCTTGCTTCGAGATAGAATGAAGCTGTGCCTCAAAAGTAAATATGCACGTGTGAATACCGTTCGAAATCTGATTGACTTGTGCCACGCCTATCATTCTAGTGATTTTGCATTCCGTTTGGCATTTTATCAGTGCGCATCGGTCATGGTTCAATGCACTAATTATCCACGTCGTCAAATCTCGAAAACTCGCCCCCTGACGAGGCTGACATCTTCGAAAAAGCCGAGATCGCGTCTGCGCGTCTCCTCTCCAACCTCCAAGATGGGCATCACACTAGATCAGAAAAGTCTGAAAATTGCCTTTGAAGGCCGCCCTGATCTGCAAACAGCTATTCAGAACGCCGCAGGTAAATCCCCCCTCACAGCCTCGAAACAAACCACGGCGCATTCGCCATCTTCAGCACCCTTTTCTCCCATCCAGGATCAATATCTAATTCAAAGTCTATAGCCGGCGATGCCTACATCGAACTATTTAATCAAATCTCCCTCCATGTCGCCAATCTTACCTCCTCGTCATCCTCAGAGCCAGCCTCCAAGAAACGCCGTCTAGACGATGGCCCCTCCAACGGCACGAATGGCCATTCCGCACCTTCGAGCGCTGCAGCAGCAAGCGGAAAAGATCCTGTCCTCTTGGAAATAAAAGACATCTCCGTCGTGATACCGCAGCGCAAGAAATACACTCTCTGCTTCACAGCCTCGCACCTCTACGCGCGGCTACCAGACTCCAGCGAGCCCGCCGCAGGAATCAGCTTTGCCTGGAAAGACATTGGTAATTCATCCAATCTTCATTTTGCGCATTTTTATTAATGTTGAACGGCTAGAATACGCATTCCGCCTCCCCGTCCCCGAAAAGACCCAGAAACAACACAACTACGTCCTCTTCCCCCGCGGCTCCAACATAACGCCCTCTAAACCCTCCTCGCCCATCCCCGACCCCATCGTCTTCACAATCCCAGATACAGCGCCCAAGCCAGGGACTATCAGCGGCAAGGACGCCGCTACTGCGTCTTCCGTGTCAGATGATTACAAGACGCTCTTCGATTGGGCTATCACTAGTCAGTTGAAAGCTGCAGGGAATACAGTCAAGATCACGCTGGCCGACGAGAAGTTGTTTGCTAGCGAGCAAAGGCAGGCGCATCGCCCCAGCGAGAAAGCTGTTTTTGTAAAAGCATTCCGCGGCTCCAAGGATGGCTACCTGTTCTTCCTTCCCAACGGCATACTATGGGCTTTCAAAAAGCCGCTACAATTCATACCGCACGGCAACATCACAGCAGTAAGCTATTTGAATGTACTGCAACGGACGTTTAACCTGAACGTGGAGATCGGTCTGGAGGGTGATGAAGTGGAGGAATTTGAGTTCGCAATGCTGGATCAGGAGGATTTCGGGGGCATTGATGGCTATGTGAAGAGGCATGGGCTGATGGATAAGAGCATGGCGGAGCAACGTAAGGCGAAGAGGCTGAATGTCAATGTGGTGAAGGATGAGGAGGGCAATGTGGTAGGCAATGCGGAGGGTGGAGAGTTGGAAAAAGCGGCGGCTGAAGCGGAGCAGGTGGCCGTGGATGAAGAAGACGAGGAAGAGGAAGATTATGATCCGGGGAGTGAGGGTGAAAGTGAGGGATGGGGAGTAGTGATGATGATGACAGCGATGCTGAAGGTGGTGGTGGAGACGAGGAAGCGGAAGATGATGAAGATGAGGCTGAGGACGAGCTATGAGTTATGAGTTATGACTGTAGGATAGGATGGATATTCAACACGTGTATACTTACAAAGGGGCGGGGAGATTGCTAGGTCCATCTGTAACAATGATACTTTTTTCATGCATTCGAAGACAAAGCAGCTTTATATGCAGTACAGGGTCTTGCGGCTGCCCAAAAGGGCCACTAACGTCTGTCCCTGCGTAGCGAGACGCACGGTGTCCCGAGACAAATTTTCTGCAATCACATCTTATGCCCCATCCTATTAGTATGCCGTTTTATATATAATATCCTCTGATTCTCCACTATTTTGCTCACAGGAATCTTATATAACAAATAAAATTTGGACGTTTTGGTCCTCGCTGTCGTCAATTTGCTTCTCGCCAGATTTGATACTTGAGAATCAATCCTTTATTATACCGTGGACATCGCCAGCTATTTTAGTTTCGGAAGTATATTATTGAAGTAAAATATCAAATAAAAACTTTACCTGGAAATTAAAGACAATAAGCCTCGTGTTGCTAGCATGAAAAAGTTTCGCCGAGAAAAGAAAAGGTAGCATTTTATACTCGTCAATAGATACATATAAAGCAGCGTCACGCTATGCCGTATTTGACCTAGCACAATTCGTGCCAAACTCACGATATTGGGGCCTAATTCTAGACCCAGAAATTAAACAAATTTGATCTGTTTTCTAGTTATATTTAAAAGTATAAATTAATAATAGAATTGTTAGATTAAAGCTTTTGCTTTTATAGCTTATCTAATATTCAACTGCTTTCTTAGCTATGGAGTTTGCGCTTTAAAAACCTCGACTTTGCTATTCTAAGCTTTGTAAACTCAACTTAGCTTTTTTTTAACTCGGGAAACGCAACTTGCAACGTTTAAAATCGATCTTTTAATTGCTTATATTATTTCGAAAAAAGTCCTTAAACAATTGAATATCCAGCTAACGCCCGATTGTATATTACCCTCGCCAAATCTTTCTGATCTGTTCGCGAGAATAAATCGCCGAAAACAAATATAATATTCAATGCTAGTAAATATAAGGGCAGAAGTTCAGGGCCAAGAGCTTCCTCGTAGCTTTTTAGCGCGCGAGTATATATTGCCTCCGCTTTGTCCAGCTTGCCTTGGTCTTTGTAAAGGGCGCCAAGGTTGTTGACCGTGTCGAGCGTCGATATGTGCTTCGATCCCAGGGCCTCCTCCTTGTTTTGCAGCGCCCGAGTGTACATTGTCTCTGCCTCGGCCAGCTTGCCTTGGTCTTTGTAGAGGATGCCTAGGTTATTGATTGTATCGAGTGTCGATGTGTATTTCGGTCCTAGTGCCTCCTCCTTGCCTTACAGCGCCCGAGTGTACATCGCTTTTGCCTCGGC
>QGMK01000676.1:0-18996 GCA_007825345.1 Lachnellula suecica
AAAATTATTTTTTGCAAAAAGTTTAGAAAAAGAGGATTCCGGAGCTATAATTAGCTGAGTATAAGAGGCTAAACTAGGGTAAAAGCTATTTTGAAAAGGGAAGTTATAAGAAAGCGCCTAGTCTTGCCGGATTAGGCTAATCCCGGCGCGGCAAAATATTAATCCGGCGGCTCTGCTTATATATTATTATAATTAATTGATTTTGATTTCGATTATAATTTGGGTCAAAAATCCTCTAATTTGATTTTTATTACACTTTTTCGTAATTGATTAAATTAATTTTATTACACTTGCAAACCTGAGATAGTGGGGCCAATCACGTTTAAGGGAGGCTTTGACCCCCGGCTGATGAACGAGGTTAGACTTGAGTATTACTTCTAATGCATTTGAAAAGATTGCTGTATTTCCAAGATATCTTGAAGTACATCAATAGAAAGAAGACTGCCTCTCGAGTACCCGAGTAAGAATCCATTGCTACTCTGTACAGCAGGATGGAATATAAAGTCTGTTTCCAGGTTCAAAATAATTAGTTGACTCCAAGACTACTAAGTTTTCAAGAAAAGAAAATTGACATACGTCTTCCAAAAAGCCGAGGTCCTTCTGCAGCACGGTTGTTGGAGATGCAGAAAGCGGCGGTAACTCAGTTGGCGTCGTTATCAGCTCGGGCGAGGAGGCCGTTTCAATTTCTTCCTCTGTCTCGTCGTCACTTTCTCCCTCAAAAGGCTCGCGAATGGCCCAAAAAGACACATCGAACGACAATCCATGGCCATGGCCCTTCTCCGCCAACACACTGTCATACTCGATGTCGACATTCCAGTAGCCTTGAAACAGTTCACCACACCGTTTTTCAGGACCTCCTTCCCAAATCTTCCTGAATTTGATGTTCCCTGTTGCGGATTCGGGCATAGCGTACCCACACCCAGATTGGTCCCATTCCATGGTCCCTTCATATCCCTCCCCCTCAGTGAACAAATTCGGAACGTGGAGCTCGTCATCATCAAACTTCACGGTGTCTTCAACGCGACCTGTAATCTCTGTGGGCTCCAATGGATCATCACCCATGGGTTCACAGATTGCGCCGTCGTTGAGTTCCCCTACTTCTTCAGGTCCTCGGATTTCGAAAGTGAACAAGTGGTTCCCCGTGGCTTGAACTCGACAGAGCTCGTTATTAGAGCTTTTCGAAATTCGGATTCTTGTTGTCGGGGCCGTACTTCCTGATAAAATATTTGTGGCTCGCATTATAACCAAAAAATTTGGTCGTCACTCCATACCTCTTTAGGATCGTCAAATCCAGTGGTTTGCGCAGTCCTCCTGGTTCCTGATTTGTGGCACTCGCAGAAGCCTCGAGTGCAGTTCGCGCCGCAACCTCGGGGCCCTTCACCTTCTTGCTGTTGGTTTGGATTGCTGCGTTGTGACCTGTTAGCTTCTAGGACCTGAATATGGGAGAAGCCGTGTGGGGACCAACGTTGAGCGTGTCTCTTCATGGTTTGGCGCTGCGAAGAAGCAAACTGAATTAATACGCGGCACAAAATTTAAGTCTTGGTTCGTCGTAAAACTGTATAGTACGGCTTGATGGGTCTTGTGTGTAGAGGTAATTGCTGCAAATGTGTGTGGAAGGAGAGGTCTCCCAGGACTCAAGCGCTTGAGCGTCGGAGCGGTGCGTTGAGCATGGATAGCCAATCTGGCCTTGTTAGCCAGGCAGAATCTGAAGTGGGGGTTCTAAGTATCTCTGTGTCTTCAGTGTCTTAAGACTATAGGAAATAGATGATTTATGAAATAGGTACTCTTCAATGACTCTAGATGGTTCCGATGCTTGAAAAGGGGCCATTCACGTGGACGGGTGCTGGGCACACCTTGAAAAAAACTTACAATTAAGGAATAGTCGAAACGTGGGGTTGAAGGCATAATCCGCTCAGCCCACCTAAATTTCAAAATCTAATCATATAACCTGAACAAGAATTGGTCCAGCGTGGAAGATATTTTGATTTCGGCGTTAAATCTGAAAAGAGGAAGCAATCAAGTATATTCAAAAGCATTCAAATGAATTGTGAAAACTGCAGAGAGTGTTTTTTTCTCAAAACCAATAATTGACTTTGAAACTCGCAGAATTCTTAGTGTTTAATGAAATTTAGCAAATAAATTGCTTAAAATTTAATTCGGGTTTTATTGTAGAAAAGACCATCGGATTTCGGCGTTAACTACCCCTCTTCGCATCAACCAATCGTCAACAATTTCCAAGTCTGCATTGTTTGATAATCTACCTGCATTATTCAGCTGTAGGACTGCATACTTCCATTACATATCATAGGGTTGTTCAGCAAAGACGCGATCTGTGGCTGGGATCTTGGCACCGTTCTCCAAATGCGGTAATAAATGGATAGTGATCAAGCATGTTGTAGAAGAAGGGCGTATATCCTCTAGCCAGTCAATGAATGGATTGAAAATTCGCGATGCAAATGATGGATCTTGAAAGTTTGGAATGGCTCCGTATAAATTGAGGCAGCTGGACGTGGAGATGTGAACATCATTTCACCATTTATACTTAGGTACTTCCGATTCACAGCACATCACAACATCTATAGAAATTACAATTCCATCAAGCCTCTTGCAATCATCATCTACGCACCACCCATCATGACAGGAGAACTTGTACTCATCACCGGTGGCACTGGCCTCATCGGCATCAAAACCCTTCATACTGCACTCAAAGCTGGATACTCTGTTCGCGCCGCTGTTCGCTCACAGGAAAAGGCAAATGCCGTACTTGCAACACCAACCGTCAAAGCCCTCAATCCCGGCGACAAACTGACATTTGTGATCGTCCCAAATATCCTCGCCGAAAATGCCTACGATGAAGCCGTCAAGGGTGTCAAGTACATCCTCCACATTGCCTCGCCCGTCATCAAAGGAGAGGGCTTCACTCCAGATCAGTACGAGACCCACCTCATCGAGCCCGCAATCAAAGGCACCACCTCCATCCTCAACGCTGCCTACAAGACGCCTGGAATCAAACGACTTGTCATTACCTCGTCCGAAGTTGCCATTGTTCCATGGGCGGACTTCATTGCGAACGAAGTGGACACGGTTTTCGACGATACATACGAGATTCCCTTCCCAGTCGGTCCGTACTCTCACCCTTTTGAAGCCTATTCCGCCAGCAAAGTCCGAGCACTGGTTGCAACTAAGGACTTCATCAAAGAGAAGAAGCCAGAATGGGATGTCATCAACATCATGCCGTCGTTTGTCATCGGTGACAACGAGATGATCACTGATCCCAAGCTCATCTCAGACGGCACTGTCTCCGCAGCCTTCGCACAGGTCCTCGGCGGCGACAGCGGATGGGGCGCTGTTCCTAGCACCAGCATCCACGTAGCTGACATTGCACGCCTGCATGTTGACGCCTTGGACCCCAAAATCGAGGGTAATCAGAGTTTCTTAGCCGTTTCTGAGGGGGAGAGGGGTACGAGGTGGGAGGAGGCTATTGAGATCGTCAACCGCAACTTTCCTGAGGCTGTCAAGAAGGGGGTTCTGCCAAACAATGGAACGGCGTCGACGAAGAGAACGAAAATTGATTCGAGCCGTACGGAAAAGGTGTTTGGCTTCAAGTTCCAGAGCTATGAGGAGCAGGTAAAGAGTGTTGTGAAGCAGTATCTTACGCTTGTGGGAGAGCCGATTGCTTAACTATACTCAAGCATATGAAGCTGATGGATAACTCGTAGTATCTCAATAAATGAAGCATTTTGATTATCCTCTTGTATCATGCTTGCGTTTTTTGACGTGCAACTTTGCAATTTGGGGGGAGTCTTGTCCTTCGAGCCGCTTGGTTCTAAAAAGGGCTATAATACGATAAAGGTACGATTATACCACAGCCTCTGACTTATGACAAGACTATGATCTTTCAAAGACGATTCAAATATATATAATTGTTGGAGTTGGTTGGAGGGAGAAGTGATGTTGTGCAGGTTACCTAGTGAGCTTCGGCCCAAGCCCAAAGAAGCCTGAGATTAGCTCCCGAGCTCCCTTGTAATATTTTTATGCCGTCAACACCATCACCAAGCTTCCACAACTACTCTCCACCACAACACCGACAACGAAGCTATTCCCAACAACGGCAATGGGTTGGTTCTGGGGTGCCTCTGACGATGATGGCTCCGGCAACGGCGGTGCCAGCAAACCTCAAGATCCTCTGCGCGACCTCGACCCAAGCCTGCGAGATTTCCTAAAGAAAGAATCCCCCATCAAATACGACTCCTCGAACCCCCCAGCAGAAATCCAAGAGCGCGCCCCGATATCAAAAGCACAACCATCAACTGCCCAACCCGCACACGACGAGAACGCGCCCCCTGCAGTCCCAAAGCAAAGTCTGTACCAAGACGGCCGCTACGCGCATTTATGGAAGACATACCGGGAGCAAGCTGATATAGAGGCCGAGGGCAAGTCTGATCAGGAGAAGATGATGGACGTTCTAGAAGGATACAAGCACCGGAGGGCGGAGATTGGGCGGGTGGCATTGGAGAACTGCGCCCTCGAGCAGATAGAAGTCAGCGATTGCTTCAGGAAAGGAGGCTGGTCTGCGAAGACGACCATGTGCAGAACCGAAAACCAGAGGTTTGAGCGGTGTTATATGATGCAAGCAGTAAGCCGATTTAGTCTCGACTATACATCTACTATTTTTACCAAGCCCAGCTAACTCCTCCAGAAATTCTTAAAAGCTCTAGGCTACCTATCCACGTTCGACCGGCCCCCTGAAGTCGACGAGAAGATACAAATGCATGCAGATTCTTTATACCATCGAATGTTGGATCAAGAGAAGGCAATTGAGGAGGCAAAGGCAGAAGGAAGACCAGCGCCCGCATTCCCCCCATTACTTTCATCGAGACCAAAAATCGGCGAGCGAGCAAACGAGCATACCCCAGAGCGGAAGAATCCTATCGAGATATCTGACCTCCGAAACAAGGTCCAAGATCCGCTGAACAAGAAGCTAGACGCCCTAGAAGGAGAGCAACGAGAGCTGGAGGAGCGAGCGATCAAGGCAGAGATAGAAGCTGGTACACAAGTGGCCGATAGGCTAGGAGTCTTGAATAGGGAGCAAGAGGAGGAGAGAAGGAAACGGAGAGAACAAGGAAAGGAAACGTTGGGGGACAAGCTATATTCGATGTTCAGGCAAAGGTGATATACCGGCTCTTCGAATGGCCCGCGAACGAATCTGGAGAATTGCGATCTTGTCTCTTACGTTGTAAGAGTATCTTGTAATTATAATTGGGAAGGCTTGTGTGTCCACCAATCAGGCGGTTATGGGATTTTTAGCCGCTGCCTCCACGAGGCTGCATGAATCTGACTCTCCTCTTGTTCCACTACACACTCCAGAAGCACAAGCAAAATTTTATGAACAAGCAACGGGCAATCATGGCGACAAATCCTCCAACCCCACCGCCGTCGAACGTGGACGGCTCTTCGAACTTCGAATACCAGCCCCTCGACCTCACTTCGAAGAAACCTTCGATCAGGCTAGCAGTCCTGCTTCCTGGCGACGGCGACTCTACCATACGCGTCACCCTCATACACAAAGCATTTGCGGATAAACCAGTTTACGAAGCATTGTCATATACATGGGGATCTTTGGGTGGTTCCAAGGAAATTGAGCTCAATGGGAAAACAATGCAAGTTGGAGAGAATTTGTTCTCAGCCTTATTTCATTTGAGGAGCAAGACGAAAGAACGAGTGCTGTGGGTTGACGCCATTTGCATCAATCAGTCAGACACTGAAGAGAGGAACCATCAAGTTTCTCTTATGGCACATATTTACTCTCGAGCCGAAGAGGTGATCGTCTGGCTAGGAGTTGTGGAGGATCCCGGTCGGACTCGAACAAGTGTTACCCTGACCGTGCCTGAAGACATGATTCCCAACTTGGCCAACCGCCCTTACTGGAACCGTGTCTGGATCGTTCAGGAGATTAGTGTTGCGACAAAATTGAAAGTATGCTGCGGAGGAATGCTCACCACGCCTGGAAAAATGTCGCGCATGGCCTCACCGGTATTTACGTGGGAATCTTTCTTCGACAAACTTCGAGAGATACAACCTACTGGCAACAGTCTAGCTGTAAAACTGGATACACAGCGGGAGGGCCGGCACGGCCAAAGCTACGAGCTTGCGAATCTCATGGAAGTCTGCAAAGGTTCTCTTTGCTCGGAACCCCGCGATAAAGTGTATGGTTTTCTCGGCGTTGCACATGATTGCCAAGATGGAAGCCTGTCCATAGACTATTCCAAAACGCTTTTCGAGCTGTACGAAGAGGTCATTCGATTTCAGTATAGGTCTGACAGCAAGAAGATTGTACGCCTCAGCCAGCTGGCCCATGATGCGTTTGGGGGCGCGAGTCAGATGCACGAAGATCTGAAGAACATTGCCCCTGGCAAGCCCAATCCTCTCTCAGCATTCAGCTTGGCCGACACCTCTAGCTTGTTGAAAATCCCTGGGTACTTCTGCGGTCGGGTGTCTGTTATAGGCCCGACGTACGACGATTTCATCGGCGACCCCAATGCGGCGCGAGACTGGAAGGTGGCGCTATCAGGTCTGGGTTTAGATATTGAGAACCTCCGCCGAAAGAACGAAAGCTTCTCCAGGGTCTTGCTTCATTTGGACGAAACAAACCTCGCGAGGATATGCCCCATCGATGGAGGGTTTGCTTTTCCTTTGGGAAACCTGGGCGGAACAACTCGGTTGATGATGGGTCTCCCTGTCAAACATGTCAAAAGCAAAAAGAAAGTGAGTACGTGGGGTACACAGGTAGATGATCCTGTATCGCTGAACTTTCCCGAAATGGACCTTCCCGAACGGGACCTTCCTGAACTCACATCTCCTGAAGTTCAACCCACAAGTACCGAGCCGCATTCCCGACTCTTTGCCACGTCCGAGGGTGACATTGGGCTCATGCCATGGAATACCCAAATGGGGGACTTCCTATTTTAGTTTTGGAACTCGGACGTGATTGCCGTCGTACGATCTACTCATTCGCCGCGAAATATTGCAGTAGTCGACCTTGATTATGGGAATCCGGAATTTAAGAAGTCGGGTTTGTTGATAAGCATTGTTGGCCGGGCTGTTCTTGCTAATGATGTGCATATGGAGGATCGAAAGTTCCAGGTTTCTGTTGCTGGTGCTGAGGATCCTTTGAAGAGGGCTGCTGTCGAGCTGGTTCTGGATATCCGCACTTTGCAGCAGATGACTTGTTGATATGTTTATCGCTTTTCTAGACGCGCGTTTTCTCTACAATATGATACTGTCCTCTCTTGCCTTGAATTTTCATCGTCTGTCTTATAACAACTATCCACAGCCAAATATAAGAGCGTTGCTCACCGTACCCCTTAACAAGGCCCCAACGCTACCTAGGAATCAATCGTTCATCCATTATTCTATAATGGAGATGCAGATGCGCACTTCCATAATAAGTGGAAATTTCCTGTCGATTTGAAAAAGCATTTCAAATTCATTTAAATGAGTGACGGTTTGACAAAAGGAGATGTGCGGTCAACAAAACACTGTTGCAACCCGTCGCTTTCGCTCACCACCAAGACTCAAAATTTATTCTCCCTAGCCCATACGGCTCTTCAGGAACAACACAGTTTCCCCCTTGTCCTTGTTCTCCCGCTCCCAAGCCAGAGAATCCGACACCAGCGTGTCGTTAGCAGCTCTCTGCTGCGTCAACGGCTGCGCGCCACCCAAATTTCCTTCCACCTTCTTCCTATTGGCCTCATCTCTCTCCTTGGTACCACATCCCGGCTCCTTAGCGTTGCCCGCCAATTTTTCCTTGCTCGCCTGCGAAGTGCAGCCCACCTCAGCAACAAGATCCTCCTTCTGTCGCTCCCACAGCATCAACAACTGAACCAACTTCTCCCTCTCATCTTCGTCATTCTTGGTCATCTCAGCCGGCGTGAGAATGGGCGACATGTTCAAGTCGATTCTCGTAAGCTGCTTTAGGTAACGGACGAGCTTGGACTGGAAACATGAGATTTGGATGTCGACCTCCTTGAATGGTAGCTCTTTGCTCCTCTTCAGCATGGGTATGTTCTGCTCCATTTTCTTCTTCATGGCTACGCCCAAATGCATTTCTTTGAGCGCGCCGCCCATGCAGAGCTCGAACGCATCTTCGAAATCGAGGAGGATGTGAACGTTTGCGCAGTGCAGCTGCTCGACGATGGGCGTGTATGGGGATTGACCGAGGCTTTGGAGAAGGATATCGACGCGCTTCTTGATCTCGAAGGGGATGTTGTGGTTGCGCTTTGAGCCGCCGGTCTTGCAGAAAGCGATGCCGCCGCCGGGGAAGACGACTTGCTCCCATCAGAGTATATGCAGTTGGGCTTTTCGCGGAGAAGAGGGATGATGTTCTTTTGTGTTTCTTCAGCGGTGGTATGGTAGAGTTTGTGTAGTTCGGCTGGGGTCGTTGGTGGAGTGTTCTAATGAAAGTGTGAGTTGCTGCTATGCGAAATTCATCTCAATGATCGGGATTCTCTCACAGCACCTGCGGGGGCAGTGTCAACTTCCAATTTTATTTCCGCCTTTTTGTCAAGTTTCACCTGCGTTCTTGAGCTCATGTTGAAATGGCTTAAGAGCTTTCAAGGTGCAAATGATTAAAGGATGAGAAGGGTCATCCAAGAGCAGGCTGGATACTTCAATGAACTCTCGCGTCAAAGAGAGAGATTTTTCACTGCCAGCCTCCAATGCACTCTCCCGTGTTGAGAGACATGATCCGACACCTACACGTGCGTTCAAGGGGGATACTAGAGAAACTGGAAGAGTCCGAAAGCGCATACGGGAAATGCTGTAGAGAGTATTCGATGGGGTTCACGATACACTCGGCTTTGGCGGTAGTGCCTCGAGGATTTACACAGGACGGAATCCTTCTCGATATCCATTTGTAGATATCATATCTTGATTTGTTTCAAGTATCTAATTTAAGTGATGGTACCAAAATTTCCCGATTTTCGTCTGGAAAAGCACTGGTTCCTATGCCATGTTATTTCAGGGGTCTTGCAAGTCTATGAGTCTCGTGATGAAATCTTCAAACATGAGAGAAAGTCCACCGAAACTTCCTCGGGTTTGAGACAGGAGGTGTTGTTGTCTCTTATTATTCTTTAAGCCATTACATTGTCCTTATAATTATTGTGAATGGTGGATTCACGCTTTTGTTCCGCCACGCAAGGGTTATTCTGATTGAAACCTGCGCTGTCTATTCAACTGTATATGTATATCTTATCAACGAAGCTGTCTGAGGCTGCACTCCCACCCCGTGGAAATATTCACAGTACTTTGCATCTCTAAATACTATTTAAACGATCAAGTAATCCCTCCGGGTTCTTCCTCTTCCTTCATAAACTTCAGAACTGAACGTCAGCAATACCCCCGTCTCAGCCGAATTACCCTAACCTCACTCACATTCGAGACCCCGCTCAAACCTCAGAGCAAGAAGTTTTCGGTCGATCCCCTCCAACTACATCTCTTTTGAACCCCGCCCAAATACTAATGGACAGCAAGTATGTGTAAAAAAGGATACGAATACTTTGAGATCTGCGGTCATCAATCTCGCGACAAAATATGGCATGTTGAGCATGTTTTTTATTGGGACCGCCCATGGAACTGTCCTGAAGCGAGGAAAGGACAAATTTGGGTGCGGGGAAGAAGATGTACGGACAGATGTCGACGCACATGGGTTCACCCCAGGGATCGACCACGAAGAAGGGTTAACGGAGGACAGCCGAGGCAGTGGCCGCCGGATGTAATTGGAGATTTTGACTAAATGTAAAACAAGCAACGGTTCGATAGTATTAGGGTTGGCAAACAGAACGCATGGATTTATAATAAAGAATGCTCGTTCAGTCCTGCTTTAGCATTTCATTGAAAGGGACAAAGTGTATAAGATCGAATAATGCACAAGGAGCTAGCTGAATGTTTAGGGTGACGCGGTCATGTGCTAAAGAATAATTATTCAATAAAGACCGCTTTCTGTGATTGACGTGCCAAGCCGACGCGAAGTCAGGCAAGTAGGAGCCTCCGGAGGCACCAGTATAAGCCAGGTCATCGCTTTCCAGACTTTAAACTCTGGCTTCTAGGGCACGCTTGATGTTGTAATGCGGAAATTATTTAAAGTAGTGTGGTCAAGGGCATTCACGATCGTGTAGTAATGCACCGTCGTACAGCCGTTGATTGAATAGTTCACAGTTTTGACTCACAAAAGAATAAAGAACAGTTTATTCTCGTTTTATCTAGGCCACAAACGCGTCATTCAAGGCTGAGTCACAGCCGTAAGGCAAAATCTGGGGAAGTTCGTGTTTCGTTGGCTCTAGGCAGCGGGATCTCGCTTAGCGCCTGCTGTATAACAGCAGCCTCCTCCCCCCGTTCGCCCTTTCCAACTTCATCTTCTTCAATACAAAACCACACAATTACAAACACTACATACGAAAATCTCCCATAGAGACAAACCCACCACCCACCATGTATTACCTTTGCGGCTGTTACTACACTACCGACTTCGCATATCAAAAGCAATACCTACCCTTGCTGGACAGCGAGGCTCACACCACCATTCGATCTACTACCTCAAGAACTGTCCTCAAGCAGACTTTTACCAACCCTTCAACGCAACATGCCATCAAGGAATGCATCTACACCTTTCCCCTCTACGACGGAGTAAGTGTCGTCAGCTTCACGTGCCGCGTCGGCCAGAAAGTCCTGCGTGGCCTCGTTAAGGAGAAGGTCAAGGCAAAGGAAATCTTCGATGAGGCAGTTGCGAAGGGAGAGACGGCTGGTCTTCTCGAGCAAGCTCCTGAATCTTCAGATGTCTTCAGCACCAAGCTTGGCAACATCCCCGCTGGCGAGAGTGTCATTGTTGAAATTACCTACATCGGCGAACTGAAGCACCATGAGACCGACGGTATTCGATTCACCATCCCAACTAGTATTGCACCTCGTTATGGATCCGGCCCTTCGGTATCGTCCGGTTCCAACGCAGTTTCACCCCGGATCAATGACAAAAGCGGCATCAAAATCGTCGTCGATATCAACATGCAAGATGGAACCTTCATCAAGGGAGTCCAGTCACCTTCTCATCCTATTGCGGTGTCTATGGGAACAGTATCAAACTCAGTTGATGCCGAGCCGCTGATGAGCAAGGCATCTGCTACCCTGTCCCTGGGAAGCGCTGCTTTGGAGAAGGATTTCGTCCTCATTGTGCAGTCGAAGGATGTCGGAATTCCGAAAGCTTTCTTGGAGACACATCCTACAATCCCAAATCATCGTGCTTTGATGGCTACTTTAGTGCCTAAGTTCTCACTTCCTCCCTCTCGGCCAGAAATCGTCTTCGTTGCAGATCGAAGCGGTAGCAGTAAGTAATTCCGAGACTTGAAACCCTTCAGCTCACACCTCTCAACGAGGAAATCAATCCTCCACTTCTTTGAAAATTTTTTGGAATAGACAAATACTAACTCTTCTGTGTCAAGTGGGAGGAAACATTGAGATGTTGGTCTCGGCTATGCAGGTCTTCTTAAAGTCGATGCCAGCGGGTGTTAAGTTTAACATTTGTTCTTTTGGCTCCTCGCACTCTTTCCTCTGGCAACAAAGCAAGAGCTACACGAAAGAGACACTCGACGAGGCAACCCGCCATTTGACGACATTTAGTGCGAATAT
This sequence comes from Lachnellula suecica, assembly GCA_007825345.1. NCBI lineage: Eukaryota > Fungi > Ascomycota > Leotiomycetes > Helotiales > Lachnaceae > Lachnellula > Lachnellula suecica. Next base: position 11,680 of record QGMK01000676.1, read on the forward strand.
GGGTGGTACTGAGACCTTTGGGGCCATCAAGGCAACAGTCGAAAGTCGATTTGGAGATATTCCACTTGAAATCATGCTTCTCACCGACGGCGATATCTGGAACCAAGAATCCCTCTTTCGCTACCTTAATGATCAGATCGAGCAGACCAAAGGCAAAATCCGTGTTTTCCCTTTGGGGATCGGAAACGGGGTCTCCCACTCACTCATCGAGGGTTTGGCTCGTGCTGGAAATGGGTTCGCGCAGGCTGTCCAGCATGGAGAGCGACTCGAAAATAGCGTCGTGCGCATGTTACGCGGCGCACTTACTCCCCACATTACCGATTACACGCTCGAGGTAAAATACGAACAAGAAGACGACGACTTCGAGGTTATCGATCGTGTCACGGATGGCATGAAGGTTTTAGTAGTAGATGCCGACACGAGCGAACCGGAGTCTCCCGCGAAGGCCCCAATTTCGTTGTTCGATTCTGCTGCTGATCCGGAGAAGGATGACTTGAAGAGTCTCGATGCAAAACTCCCGCGAGTCCCATCACCAAAGCTTCTCCAAGCACCCCACAAGATCCCGTCCCTCTTTGCATTCTCTCGCACTGTAGTGTACCTCCTCATGTCGCCTGAGACCATCCAACGTAATCCCACTGCGGTTGTCCTTCGAGCTACATCGGAGCATGGACCTCTGGCTCTTGAGATTCCCATCGAAGTTCTGATTACACCCGGTCAAACTATTCATCAGCTGGCGGCTAAGAAGGCTGTTCAAGATTTGGAGGAAGGACGTGGTTGGATTTTTGACGCCAAAGACCACACCGGTAAGTTAAAGCAAGCCCTTTTCTCTCGAAGATTCAATACTCGAGGGGATTGAGCGTGAGATGATATTCTTCGCCTCCTCGTTCCCGAAACTCCCAAGATTTCTTTGCTGATGTGTTAACAGGGAAATCGCTCAAGGAGAGTCATCCCAGCTGCTTTGATGATTTAGTCAAGCAGGAAGCAGTCCGCCTCGGCGAGAAGTTCCAAATTGCTGGAAAGTACTGCTCTTTTGTGGCTGTTTCTGCAAACGACCAGGAAAATAGAGATATTCAAACAACTCGTCCCATCCATCATCAACCACAAGGGGCCGAATATGAATCAAGCGGTAGCGATGAGGGGTTTGCGTGTATGGGCTCCCCGGACTCCCTGGACAAAACAGATTATAGCGCCGAGGACTCCGATTCTCGCAAGGCCAAAAAATCCAAATCTTACGGGAATGGTCAGCACGGTGGTTTCTATACCCAAAACGCCCCGCAGTTCCATCACCCACAACAGTTCGTACCGTCAAGACATGTACCAGTACCACAAGACCCATACAGGGGCATGTCTGCCAGCTACGCGGGTCCGCCAGCGGCCGGGCCCAACACTTTCTCCGCCGCTGGCATGTCACAGATGCAGCACCAAGCGACAGGATTCCAGACGATGGCACAGCAGCCAATGATGTACAGTAGGTCAGCAGCTCTTAGCACTAGGGGCGCGCCTCCTCCACCTCCACCAGCAAGAGACTCGGGATTTGCACCTCCTGCTCTACCAGCAATGCCCAGTGGAGCTGCGCCTCCTCCTTCCATGGGAAGTCGTAGTGCAGGTGCTGCAAGCTTCAGGTCAGTCAGCAATAGCTCAAGCAGTAGGACTGCTCCAGCGTACCGGAAGTCTGGCGGCGGCCGCGGCGGCGCTATGGGTATGCATGCCATGCGTGCACGTATTGCCTCACCTTCGGGAGCATCCTTCGCAACCCCAGCTGGAGCTCCAGCTAGGGGTATGCCTAACGCTTCGCTGGGAGGCGCTTCGTCTAAAAAGGACCTGGCCATGGAAATTGCACCACAAAAGGAAGATTGGGCAACCAAGTCCCCAGCCGATAAAGTCCTTGCCTTAATCGCACTCCAAGATTTTGAAGGTTCATGGTCCCTGCCCTCCACGGAGATCGGCAATATCATGGGTGTCGAGGTTCCGGGAAGCCCCAAAGGTGGCGAGCGGAAAGCCTGGGTTACCTTGTTGGTTGTCGCTTTCCTGGAGCAGAAAATGGTTGCTGAGGAAGGTACCTGGGCTCTTGTCGTCGAGAAGGCTCGTGGTTGGTTGGAGGCGTTGGGTGTGTTGGACTTGGAGGATCTTGAGAAGGAGGCTGTTGAGTTTGTTAAGAAGCTCTGATTTTGTATTGTATGGCATTTGTAAGGGAGGAACAAAACTGAGGTGCGATGGATTCCTGGGGACAAAACGTTCGTTTTGGTATGGGTTCTTGAGTTTTCCATGAAAAAGTAGTTCTTGCAGTATTTATTAAGTTATTCAACGGTCGTTACTCCACTTTTGATGGCGAAATTAACAATTGTCACTTTGAAATGCAGGAACATTTTGATGCCCGCAAAGAGGGGCTGGATATCGGTGTGGAAAAGGAGGCTGCGCACGTGGCGTGTACCAAGATATCTGCATCTCCTGGCAATCTTCGATGTAACTATCGCCACTGGCATAATTCTCAGCGTAGCGTCATCGGAAGTGGCGCTTTTGAAATGACAGATCAGATGTTAACAAGCCGCAGTCACGTGCCAATAGCGTTGGCCAAAAAGTTTTTAGCCAACGCTAAAAGGCCAGAACTATCCGTGTTGGTAACGGAACCAGAGACATCGCCACATAGGTTTCCTGGTACAGCTTCCGAGCCGCACTTACCAGGTGTTCAAGACCTCCGTGAACTAAATATATTCGAAACCTTCGGGAACAGCTTAGCTCGCCGTCGAGGGACAACGGAGTTCGAAGGCAAACGACCCGCCCGTCGATCGTACGAGCTGATAATGATTATACTACAGGAATGACATGCCCGCAGCCTGGTATGCCCCACTGGGGAAGCCGTACTACCGGAGAAATCATATATATCCTCTCACGTGACGTGCCGTTGATCTGTCTTTCGTCAACTCAAGACTTGGAATATGTTGGTCCGTCTTGGCTTCTGTATACATAATACATCGAAAACGTTCAGTAGAGATACACACGAGTTCCGCTTGGAACTTGTGCACCGGATCCATTTTCGTCTCATGGCCTGAGCTCACTTGACCCTACTGCCTCATGACACGAACAATCCAAATTCATCATTGTTTCAACTCACCATGATAGTCCGGACTGCTGTTCTTCCAATATCTATTGTTGTCCAGATTCCCTGTCATACAGAAGGCGCTTTCGTCCCAACCCGATGGGCTGGCGCGTTTGAGATATACGACACTTAGGAACTCCAAGACAGCGAGAAAGACAACGGAACATGAAGTGGCTTGTGCCGAAAGTGGTGCGAGGTCGGAGTAACATGACTAGCACGCTTGGCGACAAAGGACAAACAATGCTCGTGGTACTGACAGGATGACAGCAAGTTACATGCTGTCAACGCGAGGCGGGAGCGTGCAAGCCAGGTTGACGCGTGATACAAGAAAAGCGCGTCTAGGTTCTCGGACGGCGGGGTAACATGCCATTGAACCCCTTTCCACCGCAGGTAATAGCGCCCAGAATTTGAGATTTGCGGATACAACACATGTCGTATCTCTTGAGGAATAGGAAGGTAAAGAACTTTGAAATTTGCAGATGTACCTGCAGTAGTTTGAAGTCAGAAAGAGAGGTGGGGTATTTAGCTATCACACTCGGATATCTGGCCGAGTCTAAGTGAGATTGGAATGAGCCCCTGCATGGGACCGGGAGCCTATAAGGGCATCACGGGCGGAAAATGACAAGATCCGGTGCAATCTTTAGGGCTTGGAAAAGTCATGCCGTGTCTGGATATCCGGCAAGCGCTTGTTCCCCGCGGCTTTTTTAAAAGAATTAAATGCTTTTCGAGATGGTCATGTGCGAGAGTTATCGTGATTCGTTGCAGGGGTTCGGATTACTGGCGCACGCTCCGTTTAGCCTGCCCCTTTTTCACCTCGACTAGCGACGAATGAGAACGACCCAGATCCACCGCAGCCAATATCTTCCCCCTTGCACTTGCCCTTGCGACCCAACGGCGGCGCTTGATCTCCTTGGTTTTCCCCAGACTTCGCTTGCATCTCTTTATCAAAACCCCATGGATCTCATGCAGAGCCTAGACGGGCAATCTTAAATGTCGCCGAGCGAGGAAAGAGCCATCATCAAAGCCACCTGAGCGCCAATTCAATTGCCAACTGCCGCTTCGGGCCAGGGCAGCTACTTCAACGGAGATACATTGACTTTGGGGTTGTGGAGCACACTTGAGCTCGGACATTGAAGTCTATATAAACGTCCTCGGCGCCACAATATCGACAGCATTGCGACGCCGGCCTTCTTCTTAGACACCAGTACTAATACTAATATTAGACAGCAAACATGTTACTTCCGACTTTGCTTCTTATTCATTCCTTCATAAACCTTTCTTTTAGAGTTAACCCCACCGCCGCCGCGCCTTCCTCATATCAACTCCAGCAGAGCAGCCTCGGAGCTTCGAAGCCAGATGACTGGGAGAAATATGTACGCTCGCCGCCCAAGAGGACGATCCATCCTGTGAAGGTCCTCTCCAGCTACACGCTGGGGAACGTCACAAACCCGAATGGGCTCCTCACCGGACACGGATCAACCGTTTTGACCCGGAGCGTGCCTCCCTCGTCAAACTCGACTCTGGGCAACCCTCCACCAGATGTTCCTCCTACGATCGTTGTAGACTTCGGCCAGAACATTGCTGGCTTTCTTTCCATTCGGTTTGGAGGAGCACACAACGCGACGCCTGGTTTGCCTGGTATTAGGCTGGCCTTTTCTGAAACACTCGAATATTTGACGAACGTCAGCGATTTCTCGCGATCTGACAATGTAAGGACTCCATGCGTCCTCTTAGACGATATTCAAGCTAATTTACCGTAGGGAGACACAATCACGCCTGGTTCTGACCAGGTAAGCTACCATTTTGTGCCTTCGAAATGTTTGTTTTTGTGCTCACGTGACCTTTTAGATCGCCGTTCAGTCCAAGCCGTATACCTGGACGGACACCCACGGCTGCGAGTTTGAAAACACGAAAGTCTGCGCTGATGGACTGCACGGCTACAGATACATGAAAGTGTATCTGGACGCCCTCCCAGCTGATGCTCCATACACGACATCTTACGGCTCAGTAGCTATCTCTTCGATGAGCCTGAATTTCACGGCCTTTCTAGGAACTCCAGACACTTTCACGGGTTGGTTCGAGAGCTCTGATGATCAGCTAAACCAATGGTGGTACGATGGTGTTTATACAAACGATATGTGCACGGATACGTTCCTTGAGAATTCCACAGATCCGCGAGATGCCGCCAGCCCGACTCTTGAGGGCAAGCAAGTCCTCTTCGACGGAGCAAAGCGTGACCGTGATCCATATGTGGGAGATCTAGCAGTCTCTTCACTCACATCCTACTTGAGCCACGATGACCCAATCGCCTCTCGTAATGTTCTTGCAGATCTTGGCGATCATCAGCGAGATGATGGCTGGATTCCTCCAGCAAGCATGTAAGTCACATGATCAATCCTCAAATTCGGAGCTGACCCCTTGCAGAAACAACTATACCCTTCCGCTGCTGGATTACCCATTATGGTGGGTTGTGTGCAGTTATGATTTGTTTATGTACACTGGCGATTATGACTACGTCCGTACATACTACCCCAATATTGTCAAAGTCCTGGACACATTCTACCCATCCATCACAAACCCCACTACTCAGCTTGTCCAAAAAGGCCTCGGAGTCTCTGCTAACTATGGAGATTACGCATTCCTTCCCCGTACTGGACCTGTGACCTACTACAATGTTCTCTACGTCCTCGCCTTGCAGCGTGCTGCCTCGATTGCAACCTTCCTCGGGGGACACAGTGACGATGCAGCTCGCTGGACTGCTCGAGCTCAAGTGGTATCGGATTCCGTCAACAGCAATAGCTTTGATACTTCCGTTGGTGCGTATTTCGATGGCTCTTGTGGATTTTCTCCATGCCCTACGCATGCCCAAGATGGCAACAGTATCAGCGTTATCAGCGGTGTTGCAAATGAAACAACAGCAAACTCTGTACTCTCCTACCTTTCCAAAGCTAACGCCCGCCCATACGGCAACTCATTCTACGACAACGACCTCCTTCAGGCAGGCTTCTCCCAGCGAGTATATGCCTTCATCTCCTATTTCGAAATCGATGCTCGATTCAAGACTGCCGGCTTGGCAGAGAGCGCTCTGGAAGAGATCCGAAGATTGTACGGCTGGATGGCAGCTAACGATCCCGGTATCACCCAGTGGGAAGGAATCGCAGATAATGGCACTAAATACGAAGGCGCCTTCACCTCTCTTGCTCACGGATGGTCAACTGGCATCGTCCCCGCTCTCACGAACAACGTTCTCGGCGTCACCCCTACCGGACCTGGATACACAGCATACAACGTCAAGCCCATCCCTGGCGATGTCCAATGGGCCAAGGGTGTTGTTCCCACCCCCAATGGACCCATCTCAGTGTACTGGAACAGCGACAAAGCGCATGGTCTCTTCTTCCTCAGTGTCAGCGCACCAAATGGATACAGTGGCACGATCTCTGTACCCGTGTCTAATTCAAGCGTGCCAGTGTATTTCGATTCCCAGCAGGCATGGAACGGCGAAACGGCTACTAAGTCGTTTGCGGTACAGCAGGGAGATGGGTATGTGAGTGTGCCGATCCAGGGAGGTGATCATACGGTTACGGTTGGGTACAACATGTAAATAATACATAGATAATACAATGTTCATATCTCTACAGTACGTCGTATTTGATGTGTCGCCTTCTCTCCATAATATTCTGCTGAAAGAGTTGGAGGCAAAGGGGGATAGAAGTCATATCACGTAAGCGCCATTTTATCCCAATCAGCACCGCGTCTTTACGCTTACTTCGTCCAAATGAGGTAACAACCAAGTACAAATATAATAGAACTTGCCTCAACTTACTTCATCCGCCGAATATCCAGCACAACCTACATTGTGTAGGCTACACAATGGATAAGCCTCAAAAGATAACCCAGCTACCCCACCATCTCCAAACTCCGGCACTTCCGCACAGCCCTCTCCACAAACGCCACCCTTCTCGCCATCTTCCACCTCGCGCCACAACTCAACCTCCCCAATTACTACCTCGCCGCCGGCTGCATTACCCAAACAGTATGGAACTACGTCTCCGGCCTGCCACCCGAGACGGGCATCGCGGACTACGACCTCGTGTACTACGACGCCTCTGACTTATCCTGGGAGGCCGAGGATAGAGTTATTCAGGCGAGTAGGAAGTTGTTCAAAGGGGCTGGTGTGAAGGTGTATGTTGAGGTGAGGAATCAGACTAGGGTTCATCTTT
>QGMK01000677.1:0-18977 GCA_007825345.1 Lachnellula suecica
ACAGATGTGAAGAAATGAGATTCGATGCATGGAAGGGGTGTGATCTTGAGTTTGACCGATATCCTATCTGCTTGTTTTCGTGGGTTGGTGAGAATCACTGCTGCAGCTTTTGGGTAGCTTCGCTGGCTGCAGGTGGAGGTGGGGGATAGCTATCTGCGAGATTGCTGTCAAGTTCCGTTCTGATTCATTCGTTCGTCACTTTTTCGATTCATTAATTTCATACTTGCTTTCCGTCTTTCCACTGGCACAGAGATGGTGTCCGGACGAATTTTCCTTCTCTTAATTACCACAACGCCCCGCGGCTTCCCTCCCCTGGGTCGTTAACTCATTTTAGTTAATAGCTTAAAGTTCAAACATAGTCGACGTCTGGGACTTTATAGCTCAAGCCTTGGTCGTCAAGCGGGTGCGACGTGACGTATTTCGAGGCTGTTTCCTACGTGAGCGGGGTGATCCGGGTGGTATTTTCGTGTGGCAGTATTTATGAGCTTGCTTGGGTAAGAGTCGAGAGTTGGGGATGATCTAGCTGATTGGAAACAGTACGTAGGGATGGTGATAAGTGCGGCGAACGTGAAGGACTGTCTAGTACTTGAATTCCGTAGGACAGAACCTGGCTCTCGAAACGGAGAGTATTTTCTTGTCGTTCGGCTGTTAGTGCAGTTGCACAGCTGTCAAGTCTGCTTTGCTGTCACTTCATTTACATTCATTGGTTTATGTGGTTTACTTTTGGCTTTTACTCTGCGCATGTTTATTTCCACTTCCTCGATGCCCTTCTGCTGATTACTTCTTCACTTCGCCTTTCCATGCCTGGCTTGCTCGATGGGTTCGAATGTTTATACCTCTTCTCGACACATTCATTGCTCATTTTATATTCCGTTCTCTCGCTGGGGTATTTTTTATCGCAATTAAAGTCGTGCGTTCTTTTGATAACGTTGCCTAGGTATAAACCCCGCGGTGGTAAGGCGTTACATTGAACTTCAAAGTTCTCGGATGAGACGATTCATTTCAACTTCTTCTGTGGTTGTGAATGGGAGCTTTGGAGCTAGTTTGTCAGAGGAGGTACATATTAGAGCGCTGGGATACACCTACAGCAGCTTCAATAGGTAAAAAGGGTACAAAAGTGACAATAAACTTCAAGATAGGGAGCAACAATCGAAGGATTTGTCAACCATTCATGCTCATAAGACATGTGTCCTTGTTCCCACCCAAGAGCAGAAGCGGGGCTGAACAAAAAGGACGGTGCAGATTTCCTTTCACTATTCACTTCTTATCTTGCCATATTTCGTTCAGCCGGTTATCCAGTTGCTGTCAGGTGTTGCTTTGCTGTCGATCCGTCTCTTTTCGCCTTCTTTGCTGCACTAAGTTCCTTGTCTTCGTTCGTACTCATGCCTCTCCGCATCGTCAGAATTGGGCCTTTATTCCTTCTATTTCCGTCTCCTCATGTGTGTCATGCCCAGTCTATTTCTTTGTCCGATAAAGTTCCTGGGCACGATTGAGAGGAGGGAAGATGTATTTATCCGCGATGTTGGGAGCGTGGGATATTTATTGAGGAGCGGGAAGTAGAGAAGGCTGCTTTCTTTGTTCGGACATGGATTACCGGACTTTCGAGTGAAAGTTTTGTTTAGGTCCCACCATATATTAATTTCGTCGTTGACAGGTTGAAAGCACACCAGAGCCAGTTCAACGTTTCCCAGTTCCATTTTGCATCTGCAAATTCTCAACAGATAATGAAAGAGCCTGTCGGAACTGGGAAGTTGCGAATGATGGGCATAGCTCTTGCTGTACAGATGTGAACACCGAACCTTGCTCTGCGAGGCACACCCATCGCTCTTACTACCCAAATGGCGGGTTCAACTTTAGCCGGGTCCGTTTTAGCATCCCTCTTCCGTCTCCGCTCCATGCTTTGCTTTGTTGAGATTTGAGAGCACCTACACCCTAAACTACATATCATCACCCTCTGCTACCTATCCCTCAAACTAAAGTGAGGAATCGTCTCTGAGAAATCCCGAAGAAAGTTTCTACCAAGGACGGATCATCCCCACCCACCCCAATCCGGCGAAATTCGCCTAGTGACAGCGGGTTCGCGTTCTTGGGTGGCTGTTTTAAGCGTACGAGCAACAAATAACAGCGTTGTTTAGGTATTGATAGTTTTGTTCTCCTCTTGAAGAACCCGTCCCAGACCCATTCAAATACCCAGTCAGCAACAAGCAAGCAGTAGCAGTTTTCGACCTCTTCGTAATCAAAATCCAGCGCGCAACGCAATTTTCCCATATGAGGTCCATTTTTCCTATGAAGGTATCCAAGTCTGTGTGTGTGACTTTTCACTCCTCGCATCTTCAAATATCTTGCCCTGACAATGAAACCCCAAGCTCGTATACATCCGTATATCTTTCGAGTGGGACTCGGAAGATGAGCAGAGATATCAACGTCGACTATCTCCAAGTCAACACTTGCAGGCTCACGCACGGTAGGAAAAACGTTCTTAGGTCCGTTTCCAACCCTGTCGAAGCCATCTCTCCATTCGAACTGAATATGCCCATTTGCTTGAGCCCAGCTCCATGATGGCAATGAAGTGACCCTGAGAAACAGGTTACGATCTACTCTCGAAAGTCCTTGAAGCCCGGCTTTCATCCATAACAAACCACGATGGAGGTCCTCCAACCAAAGTCCCGCCAGTAGCCGTGATTGGAATATACTGCGAAATCTCTCGGCCAGTCCCATAATGGCTGGTAGTCTGTCGAACTCGAATGTCAGATTTAATTGACTGAAAATGCTCATAATCTTGTACCATTGAAGGTAGGGATCTTGCGCTTCGGGATTCAAAGCATGTCTTTGAGCTGTTACGAGCAAATATTTCAGCTTGCCTTCACTATGCGTTAACATATTAGGGTATGACTCGGACGCTGTACTTGAGCAGCACTCCCAGTACAATTGAGATCTCCCGAAGTGCAAGATTGCAGGACTGAGAATCTTTTCCTGAAGTATCCACCCACGTGTGTTCATCTCAGAAGTATTCAGAGCGTGTATAAAATCGTGTTTGTTTGGTCTGACTCCAACTGTTACGCCGTCTGCGAGACGTATTATCAACGGCTGGGCTTCGTCTCGGCCATTCAATAACCCGCCATCCCCCTCACAGGCTCGCAAAGCTGAAATGGTAACTACTGTATTCTCAAAAACGGCGCACATTCTTTGGCACTCTCTCTCCCAATCAGTTCCGTCATCCTGAATAATACATATGCTGTCAATCCACAAGTAGCGGTAGCCAAGACTTCTTGTGACGGCTATCGCATCACGGAATGTGTGTGGCAATAGCTCCAAAGGAATTACTCCCAGTCGTTCTTCAATGTTCTTCCGTGTGGTTCCAAACTGTTTGATATGAGAGTCCCATCGATGGCTCAATGTCACATACTCTCCGTATTCTCCATCGGTCATGGCGAGCCGTGGTGCTTCTGATCCGTCACCCGGTCCAACATCGATGACTCTAGTTGGCATTTCCTTCGCTCCTTTCTTTCCACATCTTTCATGTGACTGAGTACAAGTTGATACCCATTTCCGTGAAGTATCTCTCGTATCAATATGCTTCGGATCATGGGGGACACCGCATGGCAAGTTCGAAAAGAGCTCCATATCTATCGCAAAATCCAGCTCTAGGATACCTGAAGTATGAGACCGAATTCTACAATCGTCTGGCTTGAACATTTCGTAATTTTGATCACTATAGTGGGGTTGATCATCTACCCTTCTCGGTCGGGCAGTGAAGACGTTTGGAGGTGGCATATGTGGTGGGGGTGCGGGTGTAATGACTTTCATCTGGGCAAACAACGGACCAAAGTCACCATCTACTTCAGGATACCCGCGATATTGGTGTTCCACCATAAATGTACACATTGAACAAGTTCCATTGTTGTATTCGTCCCAAGGATTGTTCCAGGACTCATAATCCAAGCAGAGGCCCCCTCTAGACCGAGTGGCCCATCGAGGCTCACTTGCGAAATCCCGATCCAGAACACCTTTTAGAACTGCGTGGCAAGAGCTACATAGCATGTTTGAAGTCATATTTGGTGTAGATATTGCGATATCGTTGTTTGAAACTCAAGGTGAGGTTGATTTTGCCGCCTGATCACGATTCGGCTCCATGTGAGATTTGCACAGCCACCCCCACAGTGAACGCCCCTTGCCAATGCCATGTGTCCTGTCAGCTGATTATACTTACTTAAAGTTTTCTTGTGAGAACTTGCCCAAGTACGCGACCAAATCATTTGTAGCAGAGAGATATTTTATTTTACAAAGTCGAATTACATCTTGTTGATTGATAGCAAGTCTAAAACACCGAGTAATTTCTCTAGCAGGAAACCAAAAAAGTCATAGAACACCCACTAAAAAGCCCTGAACCAGCCCTACGGTATTCCCCCGCTGCTCGGCGTCTCCGAGGTCGTAAATCATAACTGAAGTGCCTCTTTCACGCTCTAACTGGTCTCGCTTTGAACAGGCCTTGGCGAAGATGAAAGAGTTGTCGAAGCAAACCCTCAACTACGTAGAACAAGTTAACTTGTAAATATGTTGTGATAGCCTTCTTTGGTCCGGACATACAACTTCATAGAGTTGGACTGGGTATTAATCGTGTTTTAAGGTCGTTCGACAGATGAGTATCCGCTAATGCCCCCTGGAATTGAAAATTTGGCGATAACACGTACCCTGCAAAGACCACGCGGGGTTATAGCATCGAAGATTCATTGGAATTCGCGCCAAAACTGTGGGGTACTTGTCATTGTATGCGTCAACTTCTGGTAGTCAGCCTCACCCCGCAGATAGATCGATTGCTTCGCCTCTAACTTAAGGACTGATGGAACCCAATGATAGCTTACAGTTAGGGGGATATATCCGTTCATCCTGAAGTGGATCTCCTTGCGCTAGCTTACAGGGCGGTTAGCTCATTTCTTGCACCGTGTGGCCAATCAAACTGGTAAAAATGGGGTCCACGATCCTCCTGGGCGTTCCTTCACGAACTTCCGGCAATTTAAAGAGAGCGGGGCTTCGTACTTTGTGTAAGGAACACAATCCTGAGAACCGCTAGGGTTGCCATTTTAGCTCAATTTTCTCACGTCAGATTATCGTCGACGGGATGTCAAGCATTACTCTCACTCTTTGCGCATACGTGCAGCAGATTTAAAGGCGAGCAACGTTTAACTTTCGACGCAGGAAGAAAAAATTCCGTGCTTTCATATAAGTTAAGATCCGCCGCACTGTCAGCACCCATTCTTTCGTCTTGGCTTTCGCTATGTACCCCCCATCGCACCACTTTTTCCGTACCACGAGCGAGGCTACCACCCCTTCACCCCCGACGGATATCAAACCTAGGCGGAAGAGAGCAAATAAGCCAAAGGTTCGGACTGGATGTTTTATTTGCAAGGAACGACGGTTGAAGTGTGACGAGACAAAACCGGAATGTAATCGTTGCGTCACGTCCGGTGAGTAGCTCATGTCGAACAATCAGGAATGCCCATACTGACAGTTGAGAGGACGCACATGCGAGGGATACCCTCAGAGGTCAGAATTATTTAATAGTGGATCAAAAAACCGGCTCGTTCTCAAGCCTCTTCTTCCGCAGGATAAGACCCATCTACCAGCTTTGCAGCAGGCCCCTGTGCCGCAAGAAACCCAGCTGTTACCCCCACTTCATCAGATAGTTCTCCGCAGGTTTGAGAACGATTTTGAATCTCGATATTTTGATGTTTATTGCAACAAAACAGCGTACAATCTAAACGGCCACTACCATGAGCCAGTCCTATGGACTCGTGTCATTGTCCAGATGTCAGAAATGGAAGAATCTATAAGAAACGCCGTTATCGCACTCGGAGCTTTGGACATGACAACTTTGAAACTTAATAAGCCCAGGCTGATGAGCCCGAGGGATAGTGAAATGGGGATCTTGAAAAGTACCAACGCCAACACCGAGAAGTCCACTACTCAGACAGCAGAGGAGCATTATCTATTCGCTATTCGACAGTACGGCAAGGCTATCAAGCAGATGAGAGATTCGATCGTTGGCAAAGAGGATGATGTGAGGACTGCGTTGGTCGCATCGATACTTATTATCTGCTTTGAGACGTTCCACGGCAACTACGAATCGGCAGGTCGGCAAATTAAGACAGCTATGAAGTTGGTGAAAGCTCTTTCGGCAACTTCTAGATTTCAACGGGCAGTGTCTCCCCCGGCTTTACAAGACAGCGAATCCGAAATCATCCGAGCTGTTGAACGTCTAGAGATCCAGTCGATGTTTTACACAGATGTTTTCACGATGCAGGAACACAATTTATTGAAGTATCACGGGCAGGAATACATGGCTCAAATGCCAACAGAGTTCACGAGCATCCCGGAGGCCAGAAACTACCTCACTACCATATCTCGCCGGACAATACACTTTGCTTGCATTGTATGGAATGAGACACAAGACCCTGATTCTCCAAAATCAACACTCAGCTTTTTCGATCTCCGGATCAGAAATATCAGCGATCACCTGCTGGAAGAACATCAAAATTATAAGCTGGAGATGGAACGCTGGGAGGCCGCTTTTACTTCATTATTGCGCAACGAAAAATTGAAGGGACCGAGTAAGGCTCTTCGTTCTCTAACTTCGATGCGCGTTCATTACCTGGCAATATATATCACCCTCGAGCATTTTTTGGATTCCGAAGAGGTAGCATACGATAGTAGCCAACACATGTTTGCGGAAATCGTCGAGCAAAGTGACTATCTACTTGCTGGCCACGATACCGTTTTTACCTTTGAGCTTGGTAGTATCTGGGATCTGGATGTTGTTGCAAAGAAGTGTCGAGATCCGACGATACGTCGTCAAGCCATTCGTCTGTTGGCAGAGAAGCCCCGGCGCGAAGGAATCATGGATAGTGTCCTTGCTGCGAAAGTCAGTGCATGGATTGCCAAACTTGAAGAACAGGGGATGGTTGATGGGTTTATCCCTGAGAACTCCAGGGCCAGAAATATTGGTGTGAAGCTTAAACTCGTGCTTCAAACAGCGCATGTTTGGTGCGAGTTCCCGACCGACTCGGGTGAGATGAGAAAGGAGGAGACAATCATTACATGGTGAATTGTAACAATCTTCGAACAATACGATACATGCGCTGGTTGTGCAATCTGCGACCGATTGCGATACGAGATCTCCAAGCAAGAAGGCAATCCTTGCTCGGTCTGTTGAGGGGCTTCTAACGTCCTTATGAAATCAAGGCTCGAGGCGCCTTTGTGAAATCGGAAACTCTGACTCTACGGTTGAAATACCTTCTGACAGTCTGATCTTTCTACAAGTCACCCAGGATCTGAGCAGTGGAAATCTCACAAGGTGTAAAGGGGGGCCGTCCGCTAAAGATCGTCATAGTTTCAGTGCGCTTCGGGCCGCTGGCCGCTAAAATTACAGGCTACCGACCCCACCTCACCTCCTAATATCTTCCCCAACTTTTCACACTCTCCTGATAATTTGAATCACAACAAATCGAAACTTGCTTTGGATTCAATTTTCGAAGATTAAAGTAAGCCTAATGACTGGACTACGATAGCTCGCCCAATTTTGCTCAGGCAACGATGCTGTGCCGCAGAAGTTTTGTGGCCACGTCTCTCGTATGTCGAAAATGACTCTTGACTTCAAGAGGAGGCATATAACCACTTGACCTTCTGCGCCCCCCCTCATATTAATGACTCCGATGTACATCGAACCTCAATATGATGTACCTGGCCAAATATTTCCTTGTGTTATTGGCGTCGGCCAAATTCAGCTGGCTCGTTCTCGCAAATGAGCAGCTGCCAATCAGCTACAAAGTTTACGAGTCTAGGACCGAGGTCACTGACTGGCCACTTATTGGGGAAGATGATGGGCTTTCCGACGTAGATTACGATGCTGGCTTCCGAGTGCCCGGCGAAGATCGCTTTCACCTAGACATCAAAATCGAAGGCGATGACAATGGCGTTTCCGACTCGTGGTTGAAATGGTTCATCAACTCCCCTAAGACTGAAGAATGGAGGAATGAGGCTAGAGACGTCGTTGTATCTGGCAATGGAAGATTTAAACACCTAGGACTCGTCCCTGCCGCGATTGAAAAATTGGGAGTATTGGAAGAAGTTCGGTGGGATTATCCAAGCGCTATCCCAGAATCCATCCTTCGCTATCTGGAAGACTCGAGCCCGAAATGCAAGCTTTACTACACTTTCGAGACATACTTCGCTGCGGACCATCTCCACCCGTCTGCAGCGGCAGGAACAACCCTTGAGCACCCCTTTCGAGGACTTATGTACTCCAACATTCTCTATTCTGTCAAAGCAGAGATGTGGTACGGCTATAGGTTCGAACCAGAACACATGGAATACCTCTTTTCTGTTCTATCAACAGCCCCGAACCTCAGAGAATTGGATCTTTACATGCATGATGAGGGATGTGAGCCGACGTCCTCTCCATATGCGTTCGACTTTGCAGCTTACCCAGGGATCCGCTTTGCGCCCTTGGAAGTCTTGAAATTGAATGGCTACGAGCTAGATCAGAACGCGAATCATGGATACACGACGTACTGGAGGGACTGGAACCAGAACACCCCAGGCAACACTATACTACCAAAACCTCACAGAGTCGACAATGCCATACATACGAACGAAACCAACTTAGACGGATGGATGAAAGCCATGGACTGGAGTCATCTTCATACTCTGAGCATTGTATCGCCATCAAACGCAACACTTACCACGCTTCGTGGCTCTGCACTTCCGGCACTGAAGAATATAGAGCTCATCAATGGTTGGTTCGAAAGAGCAGAACAAGAAGACATTTTATCATTCGTCTCTTCTTCCACACAGCCACTCGAAACAATCTCCCTCAGTGGTCTTACCTCTGAAGCAGGAGACACCCTTCTCTCCACGCTCACTTCAAGCGCTAGCCTGAGCCAGAACCTCAGAAATTTCAGTTTTGGCGCTGGCGGTAAGAGAGAAAATTCGTCTCCCCTCAACGATACCGGAATCCGGAATCTCCTGAAGAGCAGTCCCTGGATTTCAAATATCGATCTCGACATAGACAGAAACACAAATATTTCATTCAACTCAACATTCCTCTCGTCCTTTCTGTCCACGTCAACACTGACGAAGATCACCCTCCGGGTGCCGACCCCGGACCAGAGCCTCCTCGAAAAGGGTTGGGACTACTTTGCTGACCCAGACTACCGAAAAATGACAGAAAGATGCTATTCAGAAGGTGAAATGATAGACACCCCCGATCCTTTGTTCAACCGCGAAGCATGTTTGAAGTTGTTCAAAGAGTTGAGGCAGAACAAGAAAGGGGAGCCGTTGAAGGAAATGGAGTTCTATGTAGGAAATTGGGCTGACAGGTATTATCGTGGGATGATTGGAAATATCCCGGTAAGAGTTGCACATTGGAGATGTGTTGCTGGGCCGGAGGAGAGGTGTGAGGGTGGTCAAATTAGATTACAGGAATAATCAATACAAGATGGGTGAACTTCGATGGACAGACTAGTCATTTCATTCTGCCGGAGGCATCCAGCATACACCCTGCCTCTAGCCTTACCCCTCGATAAGCTACTACAAAATCAGAGCGAGTGGATCGTTTTTAGTACATTAAAATGTTCCTCTGCTTATGGCACATTCAAAAGCTCTCCAGATCGGCTAGGCAATGGTAAAAACAATAAGGAAAGTCGCACATGGGATCAAGTGCTTCAGAATTAATGCATACTATAGCCATTGCGCCATATTCCGATCTCCCAGCCTCATAAAACGCCTGCCTATGAAGCCCCCACAAACAGCAAAATAACGCCTCGCGGCCCCTAACCCTTCCACGCAGCAACAAGCTGTACCGAAAACATCGGCTTCACGCCACTAATGGCCGCCAAATACGCCTCCAACTCATCATCCTGATCTATCGACAGCGTCATCTCCTGGCCGTTAGGCTGTTTGATAACACCCTCAACACGTATCGCCAGAGTGCCGGGGAACTTGGACGTAGCCAGTTGTCGTAATTCATCAACGGAGACCGAAGATAGAGTGCTGACCCAAAGTCGAGTATTGGATTGAATATCGGAAGCGGGATGGAGGCGGAAATAGACGGCGATGGAGGACGCGGCGGGGGAGAATGCTGCTTGAGCTGCTTGGGCGACATATTGTTGATCGGCGTATTGCTGGCCAGAGAATTGGTTTTGCATACCGCGGTTCAATAGAGACGGGTCGTTCGCAGCCGCTAAAAGAAGGGAGGGATCGATCTGCATATCGTTATGGTCCACAATGACCTGGCTATGCGGTTGTGGTTGAGAAGGTGGTTGAGGTTGTGTTGGCCGAGCTTGTACATGACCCAAGCCGGATTGTGCGCGGTTTTGAGACCGTGGTTGAGACTGAGCTGCGTTTTGAGCTTGCGCCTGAGAAGCTACCTGGGCAAGAGCGTCGTGTGTGCTGGCATCAAAACCACCTGCCTCTGGATCATCGTCGAACTGCATGGATGCATCTGGTGCAGTGTAGTTGGAATCAAACTTCTTCTTCCTAGTAGGATCCCGCTTGGTCTGGTCGTCGCGGAGACGCTTCATGACGTCTCTGCAGAGAACCTCCATGGCTTTGACTTTTTCTTGGTGTTGAGGATCAGCGTCCCCGGGAGCCAAGATGTTCTGTAGTAGATCTGAGCCGTTGATCCATCGTGACTTCAACTCCTTCCAGTGTTCCTCTCCCGCCTCAAGCTTGCTTGTGAAGTGATCAGCCTTCAAAACCTGATAGAACGAGTTCCGCAGCTGTCTGGACTCTTCCGGATTGATGCCAAGAGCATTCTTAGCTTCAGCGATCGTCATGCGGCGTTCCAGAGTTCGCATCCTTTTCGTCACATCACTGCAGACGACGTCAAGAGACAGCTTCTTCTGTTCTTGACTCTCCTCATTGGCCCAGAATACCGATTGTAGATGTGAACTCTCCTGCACGAGCCTGTCCTTCGCAGCTTCCCATCGTTCGGGGCCCGCAATTGTCTTCTTGATAATGCCAGCTTCCTCACATATCCGTTGGAATCGGGCACGAATGTCACGATACAGGCGGTTATCGAGGCTGAGGAATGCTTTGCTCTCGTCGATAGTCGTCTCAGAGGGAAATCGAGGAGGTCCAGGAGGATCTGCCGGAAGACCAGCCCAACCACGCGTTCGACGGCGGCGCTTCCTAGTCGCCCAACGTTCTGCAGATTCGGCTTGGAGTTTGGAAAGTCGCTCTTGTCGCTTGGCCAGAACCTCTGGGCTTAGAGGCGGCGAGTTGGCTCTTGCACGCTTGTGAGTTGCTTCCGACATGTCCATTTCCTCCATCTCTTCTTCCTCCTCTCCATCTGCATCTGCCATCTGACCCTCGCCGTACAGAGCCGCTTGTAGCTGGTTGACGACATCCTGATCTGAGTCGCGCTTCTTGCTCTTCATTCCGTTCGGGACTCTCAATAGCCATCTATTCTTCGCCCGTACCCGCATCAGCTCGCGTTCCTTTATCTCGAATCCTTCATCGTTGAGTACGCGGAGCATCTCCCGTTGCGAGGTGTTGCAGTCCCATAGCTCCTTGACGCGTTGGACGAGGGCGGCATTTTTGTGTGCGGGATTCTGCTTGGAGGGGAAGTCCCAGCGCTTGAATTGAGTCTGGAAGGCGCGTTTGCTGGAAGAGGGGCAGTGTCAGTACGGACGACGGTATAGATGCTATCAGTACGGTGAGGTACGGCTATTATTTACCTCGGGGCGAATTTGTGCTCTTCCTTCATATACTCCATAATCTCCTCGAGAGATTTTTTTTCGTCGATATACATGCGATAGCAAATCTCCTCTTTATTCTCCCAGTCATAGACCATCTTGGCGGATTAAAAGGAAAGATTTGACCCTATTCCGGCTTGTATTGAGGGCCCAAATCGATATGGGAGATGTGGTACGTTGAGGTGACCATAATCGCGAGGCCGGCTACCGTTGAATGCAGTTGGTCGAATTAAGGTTTGGTCATGTGTAATATTGGCACGTGATAACTCCCCTTTTCACATCATCGCCCCGCGCAACCGGCCGCACGCGTGCCGTCAAAACGTATCGCTATTATTTGCACTTATACCCCTGTAAACGCGACTTTTAATTGTGCCACTAGCTGTGAGACATTCTCAATGCCTGTTTTTCACGATATCTGCCTAAAAAGCAACTACCTCTTTTTCAGGACGCGCATGCGGCGGCACGCATGCTATTGAGTCGCGTCATTAATATTTGCATTTGTACCCCTGTAAACGGGACTTTTGAATGCCCCACTGGCTGGGAGACATTCTTATTTCCTGATTCCGTGATGTTTCGCCCCCAAAAATTACAAAGGGCATTGCAGGGGGATAATCTACGGCACTACGCTAAGGCGCAATGTATACATGTTTCAAGGCTTGATTATCGAAATTAAGTCCTGTCGCGGGTCTCTAATTTCATTCCATGTCGGAAAGGGGGAGAAGATAACTTGTTGGTGTGGGAAGACGCCGGTAAAAACGCTTAATGATCAGGAATGCTTACTAAAATGGCTGGATATCAGAAATCTCAAGCTAGCTAGGATATTGGAAACATCAATGGCAAATTTAATCACTGAGAATGTTTTAGAGTGCATGAGACTATTTCAAACTATTCAACCCGACCTGACGTGGTATGAAATCAGTAGGAACCCGTATTATATCCCAGTTAGCTAGAAAATACGGGTACACAGTTTCAACAAAGTGATGGTAAGCTGCGACTTGCAACAAAGCCTGTCAGTCACGTCGTTCTGCTAACAAGAACTACACAGGCTTTGGCTGCCCGAGCATAGAAACCCGTATGGCAACTTATAGAAATGCAACAAAACACTTCACTTTTTCGAAAAGCAACTAGACCATGCGGGTATGGATGTCCTTTTCGACAAATTACTTGCGATCTGCCGCAGACCTTCCTTACAAAAGGTATCCATGAGGGTTGTCGGGTACGGTCGTTGTAACTGTTAGGCTCGACAGCGAATTGTAACAGAACCTTTCATAAGTACAGTGGTCATAAATGTTATGCTCATTGCGACTTGTAATAGACCGCCCCCTCCCGCGGTACGGTTTTAGTTATACAGTGTACGCACATTTGCGATTTGCAACAGACCCCCAATTGCGGTTCGGTCGCCTTGACTACATGTACAGTGTACGCACAATTGCGACTTGCAACAGAAACCTTTGAGCCAATCAAAAATGCAGGAATAGACGTCACAAGAGATTATTTGCTGCCACTTGCAACAAAGCAACATTGGAGCTAGACAGTGCTGTTACGAATATCAAGGTTAACTCATTTATTGCGATTCGAAAGGATCCACTCCAACCCCGTACCAATCCAGAAAACCTTAAAAATTCTAGCCTCCACAGTCATCATTTTGTGACTGACCTACTCGACAGATGCAAAATGATTCAGAGCATCCAATTGGTACATGATATCATATCTTATTAATCCGCTTAGGTTCGCCAAGAAATAACAATAAAACTGACTTTCCAGATTTGAACGACCCCGCCTCTAAACGGTATTGCAAATCCGAGAACTACTTATTTAAAGACGGAAACTACTCACCCAAGGTGTCACTCACGCAACAAACAACCCATTTGCCTCGACAAGCCCCATCCTCAGTCTTCACCATGCCTCCCTTCCCATCTCCAACCAAAGCTTGGCATAGCGCAGCCTACCCCTCTATATCACCCACCCGCCCCGAGATCTCGGCCAAAGGCAAGACCATTTTGATCACAGGCGGGGGTACCGGTATCGGCGCCGCAACGGCGCTCTCATTCGCTGAGGCCGGCGCATCTCGAATTGCACTGCTCGGCCGCAGGTCCCAGCCCCTCCTCGACACCGCAGCCTCAATCACAAAGTCTTTCCCATCAGTATCTGTCTTTACAGCCCCAACCGACGTCACGCAACAAGACAGCGTCGCCGCCGCCTTCGCAGACTTCCTAGGCACCACCGGCAAGATCAACGTCCTAGTTAGCAACGCAGCTATACTCGGGCCTCAGGACGCCATTGCCGATGTGGACCCTGTAGAGTTCATCGATGCCATCCAGAAGAATCTTCAGGGGTCATTGCATGTAGCGCAAACGTTCTTGCGTTACGCTGCCGCGGACGCTGTTGTCATCGAAGTCAATTCCGCCGCAGCACATCTCAATTTCGGTCCAGGCCTCGCTTCGTACGGTACTGCGAAGCTGGCAATCTTTCGATTGTGGGACTCGGTCGCATTCGCAAACCCGGGACTGAGCGTTTTTCATCTGCAGCCGGGTATTGTAGCGACGGCGATCAATAAGGAGGCTGGTGGCGTAGAGGCTTCTGGAATGGAAGATCATGGTAAGTAAAGCATGCTGGAAGAAAAGAATAGCGAAATTGTTATTAATGATGGATAGTTTCTTTGCCAGGGAACTTTAGCGTCTGGCTCGCAAGCCCAGAGGCAAAGTTCTTGAAAGGCAGATTTTTGTGGGCGAACTGGGATGTGGATGAGCTCAAAGCCAAGGCTAAGGAGATCGAAAGTAGTGCGCAGCTTAGTATTGGGCTTGCTGGCTGGCCGTTTCAGGAGAAGATTGATTGGAAGTTCAAAAGTGTCGAAAGTGCTGCTCGTACTTGGAATTAAGGTACTGTTGTTGCGCGAGAGACGGAGATGAGCGCATATCCTCTTGAGGATTCCGACTCTCACTTGCAGTTGCATGGTCTAGAACATAATAAAAAGGCACCAAGGCTATAAATGAAGTACACAGTACATGGGCAATCTTTCGCGGAGTATCTTGATTGCACAGTTGCACTTGCCACCGAGAACCAAATCCGTGGGCTTATGAGCACTGAGATCGAGAAAACCTGATACTCGACTCCTCGCTTCCAATTTTATACTTACCAGATGATGCAAATTATGAATTCCGCACAGGGTTGAAGCCATTAGAGAAATAGAAGCAAGATAGCGACGACGACACATCATCATCGTTTTGTGGCTAACAGCGCAATGTAAGATGGAAAGCGCTCAGCTAGAACGCATAACAACGAGACTATACTTTCATTGTAGAAGTTCTCACGTAGTGTGAGTTTCTTCGAATTGAAAAAAAAGATGGAAGGGAGTAGTTACATTGAGAGGAGGAGGTTGGGATTTAAGCTTAAAATTGGACCTCTTGGCATCGACGCCACCCCTGAAACGCGCTCCACTTCAACACATCGGCATGGCTTCGTCACCTCCGGAGTCAACACCAAGCTCGCCCGCAGTCAGCGTTACAAACACAAACGGGCCCCCTCCCCGGATTCAAAGTCTCCCAATCCACGTGGAAGAATCACACGTAGACTCCGGCCTCAGATCATTTCACTTTCTGCGCCGGAATCGAAAGCCTACCCACCTATCCCTTCTAGACTGGGATCACCATGATACGCCGTATCATGACTATATACGCTCGCTCGTGGCGGCGGGATGGACCAATCTGCGAGACTTGGACGACTATATGAGCACGGCAGCTACGCAGGAGGGACTTGTTGTCTCGGTTCTGGACATCCTTTCTGACTCCAAGCATACGCGGTGGCCGGACTTTTACAGCGAGCTAGACCTGAGGAACTTCATGTGCAGTAAGAACCGAAATGGTGTCAAAGTACGGCTTTATATGGCTGAATACCAAGGCTGCCCTTCTCCCGCCTTGATCGAAACTCTGGGAAGCTCGTTGAACTTGGATCCACGGTTCTTCCAATGGATCATCCATACCAGCGGGCATATTTTCACGCCTTCGCAAAGGCACAACGCTCCTTATCTGGCTTTGGGGTTTGGAGTCTTGAATAGTTCTACACCGTCCAGGACGGATGCAGAGAAATTCAAGTCCATGATCTATATCCAGGTACTGGGAACAACGCTCAAACCCCATACACTTCCGTTGCTGACTTTTCATAGCCTGACGAGACTGGCCCGGGGTGGACAGGAATTATCCTCTTCAGCTCGCACACGAAGCATAAAATATGTACAAGAGTCCTTATACCTCCACCTTCCTTCAAGACCCCGCGGCCCTCTCCCATAACCCTGGACCCGAAATCTATCCGCGAGCTATACCTAGAGACCTTCGAGTACATCGACTTCGCACAGGCCGCTGCATCCCCATTTTATGCGGTATCGAATCTGTTCCGTATCAACTGCTTCTGCTGGAATCAGATTATAACTGCTATCCAGGAGGAAGACCGACGCATAAATGGAATATCAGACACATCAATAGGGCATGCGGAGGAGATCCAGAGATCCCTCGCTATAGTACAGAGAACAGGGAGCTATGCATGGGCTGGGAGGCAAGAAGATGCCTCTCGAGAAAGTCAGGCAGCCTTAGAGGAGGACTTCAAACACCTCGTTGAGCAAACGGACCTCCTCTGGGCTACTCGAGATAAGATAGCTACTATGCGCCAAAGCAGGTCAGAAGCTAGATGGACTGCTCTCACAAACGCGTTCACCTACTTGTAAGAATCCTCTTCCCCGACTTCGGTATCCCGCTAATGACCTCAGGTTTGCCCCTATTACTGTCATGACAGGCGTTTATGGGATGAACGTCTCCCAGATATCTGGCACGAGTTCAAATCCTAACATCTGGCAGTTTTTCGTTGCAGTAGCAGTAATGAACGTTCTAATGGTTGCTGCGTTGTCTTTGTATAACCTGGCACAGATTCGCATGAAACATGGGCGGGTTGCTGGAGCCAAAGAGGTACTTGGCTTTGCTATGGGGAAGACTAGCTATGCTAATGCGCCTCCCAAATGACAAAGGCGAGCTGGGCCGAAAAATGCCGAAGACAAAAAACGAGTGTCTATCTAAATGTGCAGAATTTGGTACAGTATATGGGGAAAAGTCTTGCCACCAACTCCCATACATCCAACAATATACCCCATAACGCCTTGCAGTACCAATGTATCATCAATCACTTCTTAGCCTTCTTATATGCAGCATCAATATCACTCTTGTACTTTTTGACCAAAGCATTCCGATTTAGCTTGGACGTAGCAGTTACAAGACCCTATCCGCATGTTAGCCATAACTCTCCGTCTACCAGGCATGGACTTACATTTTGTGGTGTCCATTCCTCATCCGACAAAACAGCACCCACGATAATCTCCATACTAGCAAAGCCTGCCTTCTTTCCCACACTCTGCATTTGCTTCAAGACCTCTTCTTGGATCAGCTGATCGTGAACAAGGTCTCCAAGCCCATGGCCCTTGACACCCAACGTATCAGCCATCGCCTTGAGCGCCGGCTCCGCAGGTACAATGATCGCAATTGGATGCGTCTCCGTAATCGATGCATAGATGCAAATATTCGCCACTACCGTCGCCGATCTGTACACCGATTCCAACTTTCACACACAAGAGTCAGCGAACATTCGAGTCAGAGCAGGCACGTCTTACCTTCTCCAACGCAATATACTCGCCATTCAGCGTCTTCACCAAATTCTTCTTCCTGTCAATAATCTTCAAATGCCCATTCCCATCCCACTCCCCAATATCCCCCGTCTTAAACCAACCATCACTCGTGATCGTCTCAGCAGTCAACGCCGCGTCCTCATAATACCCCTTCGTTACGCTCTCTCCACGGATCCAGATCTCGCCCTGGGGATTGGGGGTGTTGGTGCTGTAGTAACCGGCGTCTGGGAAATCAACTAGTTTCGTTTCGATGCAGGTCGGGAGGTCGCCGCATGCATCTAGCGTCCAGCGACCGGGGTTGCAGAGGGCGCCCATGCTGTCTTCGTGTTAGATTTCCAGGGGAATTTAGAAAAAGAAACGTACGCTGATGTCTCGGTCATGCCGCAGCCATTGATCATGGGTGTTATCGCGAGCGAGATGAACTCTTGCGTGTCCCTGGCGATAGGTGCTGCGCCGTTCATGCAAAATCGCAGACGCCCACCTGTTGCTGCTCTAACCTTGTTGAATACAACAGCATCAAGGATGCCGGATCCGGGAAGTCTATTTTGCATGAGGAATCTGGAAACATCAGCAGCTGACCTGGTTTCCGGAGAGGGAGAACTTTTACCGCTTTGCATAGAAGGCACTCCAAAATAACGTCTGAAGGATGGGGCCGCCTTTCGTGACATTTGCAATGATACCTTTCTTCACAGTCTCCCACACAGCCGGTACTCCAATCAAAAGCGTAGGTTTGAATTCTTGAATGTCACCTTTACAATTCCGCACATTAGCTTCCGACAAAGTGCGAACGGAACCGTAGCCCATCGTGCCGCCCCAGTACAAACACGAACTCTCAAATACGAATTCGAAAATGTGTGCCAGTGGGAGATACGTTAATAGGGAGTCCCCCGGACCAAGATAGAGGCCGACGGAACTTGTTGCTCCTGCGACTTTGGGACTGTCAGCAATTTGGGTTTCATGTTAGAAGAGGGGTGCAAACCTGCTGCTACGACGTTCCTGTGGGTTAACTCCACACCCTTGGGAGCACCTCCCGAGCCTGATGTGTACATTATACATGCCAGGTCGTCTTTCTTGGGAGGAACAGGGGCTACGAGATTGTCTTCTCCCATTTGTCGGAGATCTTCCCAGCTGAGGATGGTCAGGTGACCGTGGGACGTCTTCAGAGTCTTGAGATCCGAGGGGTCAATCTCATGCTCGGCATCTGTGTTGAAAATGACATACTCGATATTTTTTGCTTCTTTCAACGTGTTCATGAAGGTTTTCAGGAGGTGAGGCTCCAGAAAAATGGCTCTGGCCCTGGTTTTAACGAGTGAGGAACGAAGGCCCTCCTCGCCAAGAGTATCATACGCCGTCACGATGGCCATAGATTGAGACATCGCGCCGTGAGCAATTGACAGCCAGTGCGCACTTCTCTGATCAGCAACTACCCACTTGTACGCTACAGCAACTTACCTTGTAGCAGCAAATATATGCAGTCGATCCTGCGTACCCATCCCCAGCTTCCTCAAACCAGCCCCAAGCTGTAGCACCAAAGTCTCATACTCCTTAAAATTCAGATA
>QGMK01000678.1:0-18975 GCA_007825345.1 Lachnellula suecica
TGCGCTTTAGATATGCTTCGCCAGTGCCGCTTCTTTCAATTTAAACCTCAACACGTCGTACGGTACAACCAGCCTACATGCATTCATCGCCTCTCTCTTTCCAAAAAAATCCAACTTCGAATTATCAGCGTCCTCCCCTTTCTTCTCGCCTCTTAGTCTCATCTCATGTGGAAATTAAAGGACCTCCCTGACGGATGAAGTCCTTCGTCGTGGATCTATTTGACAGGTCGTCAACTTCATTCGGCTGAAAAGTCCCACTCCTGCATAAATCTGTCGATATTATCTGGAGCTTCTATTTCGCGGGCGCCCCTTGGTTTGTTTTACTGCGCCACCAAGCCTAAAGACAAAGCCCTTGTTCGCTGCCGACCGCAGCCAATTGGCTACCCAATGGCCCAGGCAGATCACCCTCACCTCGAGGTC
Source organism: Lachnellula suecica (assembly GCA_007825345.1). Taxonomy (NCBI): domain Eukaryota; kingdom Fungi; phylum Ascomycota; class Leotiomycetes; order Helotiales; family Lachnaceae; genus Lachnellula; species Lachnellula suecica. Next base: position 421 of record QGMK01000678.1, read on the forward strand.
TGAACCCATACGCAACTTTATGTGTTCAAGTTGAGGTATATCCCGTTTGCGGTTCTGAAATTGGTTGGTCAAGAACTGTGCACAATGTTTCTAAATGGGCTCCTGCTTAGTCGGTCTCTGCCTTATGCGGTATTGTTTCTACCGTTTCCATTAATATACGATCGTCCAAGACCTCGCCGTCTACATCGTCCCCAGGGATGACCGCAGTTGGTTGCATGTGCCGTGCAGACTTGTCACGTTTTTCTTGACAGAAATATTCTACCAAGTCCAACTTCCATGCATCTTCACATCCACCACTGCATTAGATGCATGCAACTGCAGCCTCTATCATGATTCTTATGTTCACTACATGAAGACCACAATGCGCACTTCAGAGAGAATGTCGAGGCCTAGTCCGACTAGAAGATGTGTGTCGGGTATGAAAGGTCTTCTTCCTCTTCAGCTATCATCTCCTAAACTTCCAGATCAAGATTACTGGCCTTCTCCACAGAGGTCCACTTTTGGTTTTGAAGACAATATAGCTACAGTACGCTCTCAAAGTCGGAACCCACCAAACTACCGATCTCCACGACTCCCTTTGCCTATACGAGCCCAGCGACGGAGAGATAATCCCTTTTACGTAGAGCCAGGATCACCAAGCCCATACTCTCCAACTCTCTACTTTGAGCCATCTACCCTAAGCTCCTGGGATCCTACAATAGACGATTGTGAAAGCCCTAATACCGAATCAGACGAACAGTGGGAGGCGATGGTAAGACAAGTATGAACAAGTACAGCTTCTTGACTAACATTACTCAGAGTGTCATCGAAGCGTATCAAGATAACGTCTATAAGACTCGCACAGATTCATGGACATCGGATCCTGCTGGCGTGTCGCGAGATTCGACTTTGTCATTCAAGTGTAAGGGCGAGCGGATATCTGCAGTTGGTCTTGGGCTCCTCAAGAGGCAACCTCGCCAGGATAGCAATTTCTCTCGACCACTTCCTGAACGACTATCAAAGAGCATGCCAGAAACGAGAAAGATCGATTCTTGGCTCAGTTCATCTAGCTTTTTGGATCAAGCAGAGGGCATATTTGTAGGTTTTGAAATCCTACCACTCTTCAACCAAACTAATTGTCCCAGGCTCAAGCTACAGCGTTGTCACCTTCAAAGGCTCATATTATCAATGTCAATACCAAAGGCTTGTCGATAACCATTCCACCAAGGTCATCTTCCCTGGCCACTCCATATCACGTACCATTAACTCCGGACAACAGCAATCAAAGTTGGATGGATCTGGATGATTCTTCAACCAGTCATGATGCCTGCGAAATATATCATAGCGCCAGGAACTCTACTTCTTCTTTCGCTGAGGAATTCAGGTCCACTTTATCCGAGAAGCGACAAGACACGGAAATCCCCAGTCCTCCTGAGTCACCAACCCCGTTCCAACGCCAATTCCCTCAATCTCAGAGTTCTTCACCTGAAATATTTCCATTCTCTCTAGAATCTCCCTTATTTCACAGAAGCGAATCTACACCAATCTTAGCTCCTACTTGCAATTTGGATATAATTACCACTCTCGAGGACGTAATCTGTCGGTTTCCAACTTTCTTGCTGATGCACAACACGCCCTGTATCTCCAGTCTTCGAAATAATTCCCGTCAATCGAACAATAGCATCCCCGAATGTCTTGCTTCTCAAGTAGCACCAACTATTGAAGCGAACGACGCTCACGAAAGCTGGATCAAGAGCAAGCGCCGTATCACATTCTGTTCTTCAATTCCCGGACCCACAAAGTCGCCGCCTTCATCGAAACCTCGCTATCACCAACAAAATACCTCCACCATCCCTCCCACCCCTGAACCTACAGCCCCAGCTGCTCTGAAAGCTATGCATCGAATTTTCCCCAGAAGCGGGCGCGACGCATCAGCCCTCTACGCCCACATCCTCGCATACATATACACATGCAGCCTGCAACCAAAGGCGGACACCGATCCGTTTTCCGAACTCAACAGCCGCTCTTCCCACCACAGACCGTCATCCGCTATCTCGAAAAAAGCCGCCAACGTCCTAGGAATCTCAGTCATTACGTCCGAAGCCTTCGACGGTCCGAACCGGGAAGAGACATTTGCGCGAAGAGTGGCGAATTTGGCAGAAAAGTTGAAAACGTGTATTTGTAGGCTGGTGCAGGTGATGCGCAATGCGCCGGATGCGGCGGAGTATCTTGATGCGGAATTCTTGCGTGCGTTGGTGGAAGTCGTAAAGGTCTGCGAGATGCAAGTTGCTTAATTGGCTCGGTGTCATATTGGTATTTTGGACCTTAGATTCCGTTCTTGCGAGTTGCGATAATACCAGGCGTTTCAGGCTTTTCATTTTGGGTTCCATTTTTGAGATCTCTGGAATAGTTTTAATCTACCGTACACTGTTCATGCAATTCATTTCTCCACACTTCAAAGGGAGGGGGGAGAGGGGGAAGTCGAAATTTTCGCAAGAAACAAATTATCCCAGACGTGGCAATATATCATTGTACTTCAGCCGTATACTTTCAGATTTCCTGTTTTAGTGTAGAGAAAGCATGTGCTGGTCCTATATACACTCTGCAGCCCAGATCATTTCGTTTCTAAACTAGCTCTAGACAAATGGAACCTGGTCCCGTACTACCCCGTCGCATACCAAGTCTATGCAATTCCGACCAAAGAAGCCGGCGTGGACCTAGAGATATGGCATGGGAAAGTATGATATCCATAGACCGTAGCAATCATGATGCGGGTTAGGAAGGAACTTGGAAACACAGAAATATACTCTCCATAGTCGCACCATACTGCTGCACGCTGCTAATAGCAAGTACCAGGTATTTATTCCGGATCAGAAATGATAGTTGCACACTGAACCTCCGGCGCGCTCCAGTCTGGCAGCTCCTCTGCCTTACGATGGATCCACTGCTTCGCATCGTCGAACTTGAAGTATGGATGTTCAAAGTTGGTGGACTCATTTACTATGACCAGAATCTTCTCCTCCGCGAAACTTGCCCTCAGAGCGACTTTCGCATCTCTCAAAACTTCGTCGTCAGGCTGTCCAAACCTCCTTAACCTCTCCCGAACATCTCTCAGCGCGCCGATCCGGTCCTCGTCCAGAGGGGCTATATCAAATCTCATACTCGGCTCAACAGCGATACTAAGGGTCTTCAAAGCGCCGAATTGCGTGAGTACCAATTTGGTGTTCGGCTTCAGCGGTGGCGGTGGTGCTCCCACAAGCCGCATTGGGCCGGTTCTCCTATCTGCCCAAGCGGTGGGCGTTATGAGCACATGCGATATGTTTCCGATGGCTTCCTGAACTAGATAAATGTCGAGTGGCTCGCCATTTTGAACCCCGCGTAAGATTCTCTGGTGCAGGTAAAGTACATCCGTGTCGTAGTTCGCATAAGGTGACCTCGGGGAGCTCTTTCCCATTCCTTGGATCTCAACCCATCGTTGGCCGGGCTGCGAGCCGACAGAAAAGGAAGTGTCGTCCTTTCTGGAACCTGAAATTGGACGAAAACACGGTCTGTAGACTTTCAGCAGAGCGTTTCTAGCCTCGTGGCAGACTGAGAGCTCGGTGATCGGAAGGCGGGGTAGGACGTGGCAGCGTCCGTCGACGGTATGAAGCCATATCTTTTCACGAAGCTCGGTGGGAAGGTTGGGAAATAGTGTGAACCTCTCAATCAGATGCATCGTTAGTTTACCGTAAGGCAGCTTTGGAAGAGACGTTAAAGAATTTTGGATTTGAGTGAAGTGATTGTTGGCCAGCGATGACGTTGGAGTTTGGGCCTGATATCACATGACCGGCTGCATTTTATTTCACTTAGGGATTTTTTTGAAACTCTCTGGAAACTCATGGATCAATGATCTGAATAGAAAATAGCTGCAGTCTGCATTCAGCGGTATTCTCCTGTTGGAGGATGGTGCCGCAATGTTCAAGAGGAAAAGCGTCAGGTGATGAGCCACCTACCCACATAACTCCTGCAATCGCATAATGAATGGACTTTATCTTCTCGACGTTTATAACTACTCGAATATCCAGCTACATGAAGCTACATGGTATTGTTCTACCACAACTTTAAAACCCACACTTTTTGCCCTCTGCCTGTAGGACAATAGAACCTTCTCCATAGGCTCACCCAGTATAGTTACCTCGACATCACGTACCCTAAGGGGCTCGGGTATAGGAATTTGGAGCTGCAAACCATCGGTAGTTGTCCTAGTCCGATAGAAATCTCGCTCCTCGACTTCCATTATCCTCCGCGATACACACGCCGTTACCCTCGAATCCCAGATCCCTTCGCGGTGAAACGCAGATTCAAGGAGCTGAACGGCCTGAAGTCTAATCTGGTGGACACGGCATTTAACAGCCACGAAGTAAAGAGGCGCATTCCAACCCATATCCATGACAGATTTCGACATATTGACAAAGGTTTCCCCGCTGGCCTGAAAACGAACAATGGGATCCAGGGTTCCTAGTTTCAACAGTTGCTTTATGATATAGCTAAAACGATCCATGTGTAAGTCAAATGCCATTTCGTCATCGGGGCTCAGACACGTGTTTGCCATGATTGTTGCCATAGTATGGTAGACAGACAAGATGACATGGGCTTTTTCCTCGTCCATTGACCCGTGACCTCGTAAGAATTTCGTGGATGAGTTGTAAGTGTCGAGCCACCTCGAAAGGTGAACCTGTAGATCCTTCTGTCTTTCAATTAGCTGAGTAGGTGGAGCAGATCCGCGCTCGGACTGGTTCTCGCGGGCTTTCTTTGTGAGGTCGAAAATCCGATTAAGCAGGGGATCCATTTCTCGTCACGCTGCTGTGGAGGAGTCGAACACAAGTGCTGGAGGTTTTGGCTGAGCAACTACCAAACGAGTGGACGAGTGCTGATACATATGCTTGAAAAGCTCAATCTGCATATGAAATCTGGAGAATGCTTCCACAATCCAATCATCCACGGAATTGGGACAGCCCAACGAATAGGTAGCCTCGCCAGTTCCTTGTGGTAGCAACAGTGTCTCTCTGAGAAGTTTCACTCCATTCTGGAAATGGACCTGGGCAGTTGTAAAATGCCCCCGGAAAAAGTCTAATGAGATAAACAAAAGGCAAGTAATCAATGCGACACGGAACGATGATTTGTCCTTGGCCATAAAATGGGGCTGTAGATTATTGATGGCTTTGACGTAGTGTTGTAAGGTAGTTTGCTCCAGCTTAGTCGGTATGAGATCGGCCTTTTCGTGGTGCTGGCCTTTTATGCTTTCTCCTTGATGAGCAGAGCTCAGAGCAAGTGCAGCATGTAAGACTGCCGGCTCACTCAAGCTGGCTTGAAAGACAAGGGTAGTCCAAAAGTCTGAGAGGAAAGACCCAGGCAGCTTGACAGCAGTACGGTATTTGAACCAATGGAAGCCTTCCCTGTCTTCAGTACTGGCGATGAGAACAGATACAGACATTGGTCGGGGTATCGCAATCAAACCATTGACTCGAACTTTTGTAGTTGATCCCGCAGGGGTGCGGACTTCGCGATGTCCGTGGTGATTTCCTCCACCACCCCAGATACCATAGCCATCACAGACACGGCCTGTCGAGACGCATCTGTGACAGGCTGGGTAGGTCTCGTCACATTTTACCTTACGCGTCCTGTGGCAACATGAGTTTCGCTGATTTTGGTCTGAGGGGGTGGGAATCTCACTTGCAGGTTCGGCACCCGGACTTCACCCTTCTTTTGCCCATGAATCTTTTCTCGTCCTAGGTTACCAACAAAGAGCTTTCGAAAGCTGTGCCGTATATTCACAAAAGAGTATTCGCTGTCAGGGTTGGTTCCGAGAAGCAGTGTTGTCCGCGACAACGTCTAAGTTATTCGGTCGCTCGGGTATCTCGCTCTTTAATTGAATGACGGTTTGCACATATTTCCGATGAATGCTGGAACAATTAGGTATCGCATGGTCTGACGATCAGTAGCGAAGTCTGGATTGTCTCCAAGGAGTTTAGGGTCGATTTCGACTACTCGGTTGGCTTTCAAGTTCAATTGGTTTGCTCGGATATTCGACACGTTGATTGGCTGCAATCAACTCAACCCCTGATGCTCCGCTACGTCGTCTAATAGTACGTGTGGCATTGAGATGTTATGGGCTTATAATGACTCAAATTTGGTCGAACGGAGATAATATGCACCGCGGATTTGGGACAGCCATAGATCAATTGATACACAGGTGGATATCATCTCCGACTGGACTGCGGTGAAAATTTCCTATAAAGCATACGGTCCCGCCACTTTTTTAAGCATTGTTTAAAGAGTAGTACATCGATCAAATTCTTCATCTTCATTTTCTCCAAGCTTACTCTTCCTTTCAGCTCAAGATGTCTATCCAGTCTGTCCCCTTCCACCAGCTGGGCAAGAATGGCCCATTGGTGCCGGCTCTGGGCTTCGGACTCATGGGCATGTCTTACGCGCCGTATGGTGCGATTCCAGGCGACGAGGAGAGATTCGCAATCCTCGACCGTGCGGTTGAACTAGGTGCCACGTTTTGGGATACTTCTGAGTAAGTGTTTGCTGGTCAAAAAACAAGATAACATGCTCACTATTCTCAAAAAGCCTTTATGGCGACAGTGAAGCCTTGTTGGCGAAATGGTTCAAACGCACGGGAAAACGCGAACAGATTTTCCTTGGGACCAAGTTCGGATTTGTCAAAGGTAGTAAGACCTATGCCACGGACAGCTCTGCTTCGTATTGCAAGAAATCGTGTCATGAAAGTTTGAAAACTTTAGGAATTGATTCCATTGACATCTGTGAGTCTCGTCCTTTTCAAAAACGAGATTGATAAGTGGAGTTTCAAAATTTCGGCATCTCCAGCAGATGGCGTCAATCTTGAACGCTTCCCAGTCCTGATTTCCAGTTACTAATTGGGAATTTAATCAAGACTGGCTTCATAACGCCAATCCTGAGACGCCAATTGAGGAGACGATGAGCGCCATGATGGAGCTACAAGCGTATGTACTGATATTCGGGTGGGCCCAATCTGTTTCCAGCCCATCTGCTAATTGAACATTTTAGGGAGGGAAAGATAAAGCATATTGGGTTGTCGGCGATATCATCCACGACGCTTCGGCGGGCTTGTAAAATCGGAACGGTCGCCGCTGTCCAAACCGAATACGCCGTATTCACGCGAGACATTGAAAGTACCGAAGGTACCAATCTTCTAGCTACATGCCGCGAGCTAGGTGTTGCAATCGTGGTGTTGGCACCGTTGGGGCGAGGGTTGCTCACCTCCACTTTCAGCAACGGCGATAATGTAGGCGACAGTACCGATTCTCGTCCTAAGAATATGCCCCGCTTTCTGGAAGAGAATCGGGAGCATAATGTCAAAGTGGCTGGCAAGTTCAAAGCCTTGGCTGATAAGAAGGGATGCACCGTGTCTCAGTTGGCACTCGCCTGGCTTCTGAAACAAGGTGATGATATTTTCCCGATTCCGGGCACCAAGAAACTCAAGTATCTGGAAGAAAACTGGGGGGCTCTTGGTATCTCCTTGAGTGATGAAGAGGAAGCCGAGATCAGAGATTTTGCCGAGAAAAATGAGTTTGCTGGGGGACCCGCTCCAGATGCATTTGCCGCGTACCTCTTTCGCGATACTAAGGAAGTGTCTGCCCAGTGAACTATCGCACTGAGCCTGCCGTTCTTCAATGGTACTCTCATCTGCTAGGCTTCAAATCATACATAAAAAATGGCAGAGATCTTCATGTTTTCCGGATTGCAGCACTCTAACACTTGATAAGTCATACGATGCTTTTTTATGGTAGAGATGGGGTCAAACTCTGCAACAAGGAGAAAATGCAGGATGCTCGTTTACTGTGAGGTTACCAATGAAGGAGGTTGCAAGTAAAGATGACGAGAATCTACGAGAGAAGTTAAGAGTTAGCATGGATGGCTGCGGAGGGAAGTCGCCATCTATGGACTTTCGTAATGGTAACTTTCCCTGTGGACGAAGTCGCGATGGTCCATCCGCGATGCAGTCATCGTGGACCGTACCTTCCTGCTGATCAGTCTTTAAGAGGGAGGTGCAGCCGAACTAAGACGAGGAGTGACTTGGGAGCGCGCATTGCCAGCCCCCTGGGCCTGCCGAAATGGAGACTTTTTAGGCAGGTGTGAGGGAACGCAGCACAAAATTAAGACATTTATAGAGAAGGGCAACGGCCTCCTAAAAAAATATTTTTAAGGAAAGAGGCATCACGCATTCAGCATCTCTAGAATGCCTCGCAATGGAACAAACTTTCATTCGTATACGTACAGGCAGTATAACTGTACAAGCCAGTATAACATGTGTCATGAGACGCTGGTGGAGATCTCACATTTCAGGAGTGGCGGGCACCTGTTATTTGATGAACATAATGCCGTCACTATCAATAGTCATTCAGCTCAATCAAAAGCTTCTGATGGAACGGCTACCCCATGATCCACAAATGAGCACCTTAAGCCTTTGCTTTTGAGACTGTCCTATATTAGTTTCCATTTAAATAGCGAGGATAAACCAGGCTCACAAGAAATACTGCGGTTATCCCAATCAAAAACCGCATAAACACTCTTCAAGAAAGCCGTCCCAAGTAAGACGAAGTTCTTTGGGAACTGATCATCACTCGGCATTTCCCCGATCATCAACCAGCACTCATTTACTGGCTCCGGGCAAAATCGCGGATCCGGGTCCTCGTACTTCATGGTATAGTCCTCCCCCTTGAGCACTATTTCCTGCCCCGGAAACCCGATGGTGATATCGGGGAGTGAGGAGATGGTGTCGCAGTCAACAATGGGCTGCAGTGTGCAGGCACTTCGCTTGTAGTTGATCTTCCAGAGCACCTTTTGGGCGAGTTCGTGCGGCAAGAGTAGCCCCGGATATGTGGTCCAGATGGATGCCGCGTAGTTTGGAAGCGACTGGTTGAAAAGTACGGTTTCCTTACCGCACTCCTTTCCGGTCATCGAGAATGAAGATGTTTCGATTTGCCAATAAGTTGTGTTTTCGGGAAAGAGCGGATGCGATACTAGCTCGCCATCCATGAAATCCTCGTTGAAGCCGCCGAATGTAAGATCACCCGCCAAACTTTCGTTTCTGGGTATTTGGAGAGCGAATTTGTTCTCGTCGAGGAGGTCTTGATCAACCATGGAATGAAAGGGACTGGGAAGCACATTTCCGCCCGATGGATAGTCGAACATGAAGCCGTCGTAACCTAGACCCAGGACACTGTCGAATACAACAACCTCATCGTCTGGATATGAATATGAATAATATTTGAGCTCAACAAATTGTTGGTCAGAGATCTCTAGATCTCCGAGGCGAAGCGTCTCTTCGCCCACAATTCCATAGGCCAAAATAGGACCATAATCTTTCTGGAGTATGGTGCCGTTCTCGCGAAAGGTAGATGATATTGAAGAGTCATACTTCTGTTTGGTATGGTCGGAGCAGTGATGCCCTCCGCATGAGATGGATGGCACGAACAGATCCGCAGCGTTGAGGTCAATGACTGCACAGAACGACTGCGGCGGTGTTCCAAGTGTCAGATTCGTTGTATATATAAAATGCCCCGGCCTCTGTGTTGTATGAGCTAAGATATGTAAGTGAGCTTTAAATTGGGTTTACTACCTGTATTGGGTTACTTGACACGTCGTAGATTTCTCCGTTGACATTTATCTGTGGCAGACCCAGGTTCGGGCTATTTTGGAGGGGAATCTGAGTTCCAGCCTTCTGATGACGTTTGTTAATCAAATCCTTCACACGCTCATCTCTCTTCTGGGCTACTGGCAGGGAGAACTTTCCCGCATTAGCAACGGCAAATAACAAAGCAAGTAAGAATGCGAAAGTGGAAACCATTCTTGCTGATTTCTTTTTCTTCTCTGACGAAAAGTTAAATTGGGCGGAAACAGAAGTAGCTTAAAGGTGAGTCTTTCACAAGGACACTTGTCATGAACTGTTGGTGGACAGATTGTTGCCTGATGGCGATGTTGGAGGTTTGCGCTGTGCTTGCGGCACAGGTCGATCCTTCTGGGTGCCTAGGCTGACCAGCGAGGTGGGAGTGTTTCAGGCTTTGAGACGAGGCTGGATCTCCCCGCATTTCGCTAGAGTCTTATCAGATCCGTGCTTTGGTGTATGTGATCTCGAAATAAGGAAGATCCTGCATAAAAGTGTCGTCACGTTGTTCATCTCCAGGGGCTTGGATTCTCTGAGAACCGATTCATATCCAATCCTAATGCCTTTGAGCGAGTAAAAGGTTCAGAGCAACTTGATGACGGTAGATAGACAACTCTGCGTCAGTGCGCTGGGCTTTGATCCAAGAAATAAAAGGGAGGTGGTACTTCAGATCACGTGCGAGCCGTCTTGTTGACTCTGAGACAGAGCTTTCCACCACCACTTCCGGACACGATGCGAACACGACAATCGTTTCGATTTACTGTCAGTCATAACACCCTTTCAGTCACTCACAACGTATGAGACGTTAAAATACGGCCCTCACGCTTCCAAATTCCTGACAACCACCACCTTCAACTCCTTAAGCTTCTTCTCTATGTGATGCTCATACCCAGCCGGCCAGCTACTAATCGTGACCACCTCTTCCTCTCCACCATCGCACCTTCCCCCCTCAAACACAGGCAGCGCCGTTCCTGCCTCCCGGAGCACCTCCGACCAGCCGTTCTTTCCCCGCATAATACCCAGCACCGGCGCCTGCAACCCCTCCATGCCCCCCTCCCAATGACTGCCGGAGCAAAATTCGATGACATCTTCCTGCGGGCCCAAGATTTCGGTTTTCAGATCCGTGTCGTCAAGGAACGCGAGATGCGCAGCAACACTAGGCCAGCTACCTAGGATGTAAATTTCCCTAGGGTCCGTGACCGAGGCGTAGAAGAGGGAAGTAGTAGGGTGTACTTTTTCTGCTAGGAGCGCCCGTACCAGTTGTAGAGAGGAGAGGACGGCGGGGTGTCCGGGGCTAAATGCAGGCTTGATGCGCAGGATAGTAAGTTCGAGGATAGGCATTGTGATTAATGGTGGGCCGGATTATTTTCTTGCGAACAGTCAGATAATCCCGCTTTTCAATGCTTCATATGAAGTGGAACACTTACAGGGGCTGATATTCGGATCCATACGGTACAGTATGTGAGAAGTAGTGCATCCCACTTCTAGGGTCTGGTGGTTCTAGAGTAGGCTCGTGGCATCCACGTGACTCATCCCTCTTAAAATGGCAAGTGCGCTTTTATCGACAATTCAAGGCCAGGGCGCCGGACAAGCTTCTGGAGATTGGCATTGGAAAATCAACTGGGTGTTTCACTGATGTCAAGCAAACTGTGGCTGCCTTCGCGGCTTACATCGCAGAAAGTGGTATTGACAAGCCATGAAGCTGGTAAAATTCTTGTTGAAATAGAAATCATTGTAAGTTTCATCTCCGTTCGTACTTCAAGGCCTTCGGTCTTCTGATATGTACAATATTCCTCATAAAATCAGCCAAAATTGGACTTGATCCCAACAACAAGGCAAAGAATATACATCCTGAACCTTGACCATTCTGGCCGGTCACTAAACTCATTCATTTCGGCTGACATCGGCCCTCCTACGAGATCGCAATGTCTCGGTAGCAAATGGTATGTTACCCAGCTGGAAGCCTTCGCGATTCGACCAAGTGGCTCGCGAAGGGCGTTCGAGATGGTGGCCCCCCTCATCAGCTGATTCTTGCCGCTGACCGGGGCTTGGGGTGAAATCGTAGCGAGAAGCCTGTCTCCATCCCACAAAATATGCCCAAATTTCACGAGTAATGTGATTGTCCATGTTCCCTCTTTTCCTCATCTCGCTGGTCGATATTGTTGTGCAGATTCGTCGACTTCCTCCATCGAGAGCCTCCCGCCATCCGAGCTCAACATTCCTTCCATTTCAGGCTCTTCCTCGCCTTCACCCTCCAGATAAATCTCATGACCACTACCCTCGTACACCCAAACGGCAGTCACGCACCCAGCTGCCGATACCCCTGCGATGCCCCACCAAGCAGCACCTACCACCCCTTTCTCCAGACCAGCACCGTACCACCAGCCTCCCACAGCTGGTCCAATGGTCCTGAAAGCCGCAGATACACTCTGGCCAATCCCATGGACGGTTCCGAGAACGCTGGGGTTAGGAGAGCAGTTGTTCAGCAGAATAATGGTTGCGGGTAGGGTGAAAGTCCTCGCGGTCACTTGCAGTAACAGAACCAAGACTATACCCATCCAGATGAAAGGCCCAGAAGCAGGATCCGGGGATGGGATACTAGAAGGAAGGACTGCCAGATATGGAGCGAGGAGGTATGCGAATGGAAACAACAAAAGAAAAAATCGGAACGACAATAGGGTTCCGAGCCGGGCCTGAACGGGTGGGTACAAGAACAGCTGTAAAATCATCCCAATAACGCCAAGGATCGAAGTTGCAAACCCAACAGTTGCAGCAGGCATACCAAGGCCCCCATTGAAAGTAAATGGGAGTGTGCGAGTTTCTGCACTAGAGGTTGAATCGTCTGCACGTGGTGTTGAGAGAAAGAGCGACCAGAGATTCCCGAATGCGCTGAGGCTTGGTTAGTTTTGCAGCACGAAGAAATTCTCTAAAAGCAATAGAATTTCACTCACCCCAGGTGGAAATCAAAGAAGGCAATAGTTATCAGTGTGAATACGACATTTTTGGTCCAGATGCGGGCGAACGGCAGTTTTCGCGAAGCCTTCGCCTTCGGGCCCTGCTTTGATTCGGATACGCTTTCCATAGTTTGCAACGGCAGGTGAACGGTACTTGTAGCACTGAGCATTGTATATGTCCTCGAGGAGGTCGTCGGAGTACTAAGGCCGAGAATCGAGCAGCCAGATCCCGCCCAAGGTCAAAGTTGTCCTTTCTTTCCTTAAGTGTCTGGCGGGGGTTAGCGGAAATGCAATTTGTGTACCGAGGAATATTAATATTTACCTCTTCCAAACAGAAAAATACGATGAGGGTGGTAGTGGCAAGGAATACATAGTTCAGTATGCTTGGAAGAGCATAGGGGTATTCTTCCAGCCATTTCCACCCAAACGCAGCTTCTGGACCAAAGGTATCCGGCAATGTTGTCGCTGGATCCGCAAGAATGCCGCCAATGACTATCATAGGTTAGCGAAGAAAAGAAACCCAAAGAGCCTGGTATTACGAGGTCCAAGTATTCCTGCTATATTGAAACTCATCGGTAAGATTAGAAACGCCCTTGACTGGTATTTCTTCTCTTTCGTGATCTCCGCAATCATGGTACGGCTGCAGACAAATTAGCAAGAGCTTTAGCAGAGCGCATCGTAACTAACATTATACCAACAGTTCCGTTGATACCACCTCCGAGAATCCGAAAGCATGCTGCCTGCCAAAACGTTTTCGAAAAGCCGTATCCCAAGCAGGACACCGCCGTGCCTCCTAAGCCAAGCAACAGAACCAGTTTTCGGCCCCCAGACCTAGAATCTGCCACCTTTCCCCATAATATTGCCGTCAAAACTTGTGCCCCGGTGAAGCAGCCTTGCAGTATCCCCGCCTGTGTTGAAATCACTGCGTCCGATAAAGTGGGGTTGAAGCTTTTCAACTGATAGAAAACATAGGCTTGCAGTGAAGCGACTTGCAGAAAGTCAACCAGGCGACATAGGAAGAGAATAGCCAGTTGATCTTTTCGTGGGAGCGAAAGCCAAGTTACAGGACCGTCCTGTGGTTTCGGCTTCAGGGCTTCTATGTCGCGTTCGAGTTCATCGCGAGGCAAGTCTCGGGGTTTGCGGGAAACCATTCCTAGAGTATCTTCTAGCGCCATTCGCGAATCATTATCAATACTTCGCATACGGGCTGAACAGAACTCAAAAAGACAAAGAAAATGTAGGAAAAGATTGAAGATAAACAGGTGAAAGTATAGAAATTGTCAAGTGTGCTGGGCCCGCGGGGAGGTTGAGGTGACGCAGTCGGCCTTTGATAGAATTAGTCCTCGAGTACTGGCCCCTGCAATCGAGGCGCAAGGCCGACGCACTGGTATCCGCATATCCACCCCACAAGATTGCCCATGAGATCCGCCCAAAAAGCTTATTAGTTCCACGCCTCTTCGAAGATCCGATAATCAAGGATGGCCTCCTCACGTGCCTTTACGCGGTTAGCTACATCCGGAATCATAACGCGTGGCCCAAGCCCACTTTCATCAGGGGTTAACCTCAATCAAGTTGAACCAACGAAAACGTCGGCGGTCTTTTTAGATGACACCAATTCGTCGTAAAACTGTTCCGCGTCATTAGACCAAATCGCATGAGGCCCAGGCACATCATGCTGGACCGCGTCGAGTTCCTTTCGTCCTCTCTTGTCTCGCCAGCTGCGCCCTATGCCGGTACAAAGTCTTGGCATTCTCTAAAATATCTGGTCTTTCATTCATCAGAAATCTTGAGTAATTTCTGATATGTTCACTCCTTTTTACACACCTGTTTCCTAGAACCCCCCTCGAGGCGATGAGGTCGTTAAATCTCTTCTTTGTCGCCGCATTACACTTCATCTATGCTCGAGCGGATTTTAGCGTCTTTACGAATGACGATGCCTACGATGCCGCTGAATATGGACTCTTCCCTATCCAGACATACACATCTACAGATCTCGTTTCCCCAAGACTCAACATCCTACAGTCAAGTCCAGAGTGCGACGCCAGCCTTTTTACCTTCTTAAGTCCGCGAGGAGGTGCAGTGTCCGATGCGACTGCAACTATTCTGGACCAATCTGGTCACCTTGTCTGGACAATTGGTGGCTATGACCAAATTTATAATTTAATGGTGCAGGAATATTTGGGCGAGCAGTATCTGACGTTTTGGGCTGGGAATGATGCCGTTGGGGGGCACGGCGCGGGGTTCTACTATATGGTGCGCATCTTTCATGACGAATGCGAATGCCTTGCGCCAAGCTAACAATACCTTAAGTTGGATACCTCCTACCGGGAGGTAAGAAAGATACCAGCCGCTGGTGGGCTCGCGGGCGACCTCCACGATCTCCGCATCACCGAAGATGGCACAGCGCTCATTACTGTCTACGAGGTCGTCACAGCCGATCTTACAGAGCTTGGGAAGTCTTCACAAGGCGAGCTTTGGGATTGCTTGATTCAAGAAATCAACATCGCTACCGGAGAACTCATCTTCCAATGGCGAGCTGCTGAGCACTACAGAATTGCCGATACTTTCAAAGATATTGGTGATGATGGGGGAATCGGCCGGGCCTTCGACTTCTTCCACATTAACAGCGTCGCCAAAGATCCGAAGGGCAACTATCTGGTATCAAGCAGATACATGCACACGCTAACGTACATATCTGGCGAGACCGGCGAGATCATCTGGATTTTAGGTGGCAAGAAGAACATGTTCACAGACTTATCGGACGGAAATGCTACCGACTTTGCATATCAGCATGACGCCCGATTCGCAGACAACTTCACTGGTGTGAGCATCTTCAATAATGCAGTGGACGACCCGCATCCATATCTTGCTCCCTACAGTCGGGGACTGCATATTAAACTGGACGAAGAGCATATGACGGCGGAGCTGGTAGGGGAATACATCAATCCTAACCACGTGAGGGCTGTTTCTCAGGGGTCTATGCAGGTGCTGGAGAATGGGAACGTTTTTTTGGGCTATGGCAATGCTGCTGCATTCACGGAATACGCCGCCAATGGTACCGTTCTCTGCGATGCACATTTCGGCCCGCAAATCAGATTCGGCAGCGCAGAGGTGCAGTCATACAGGGCCTACAAGTACGCATGGCACGGGTGGCCACTCACTGATCCTGAAGTTTCTATTTTGACGGATACCTCAGACAACTGGAATTTCTATGCGAGCTGGAACGGCGCCACAGAAGTAGATGCGTGGATTTTGCAAGGTGCTTCAGACCCCGAAGCAGGCGAGGATCAATGGGAGGATCTTGAAGCCATTACCAAGACCGAATTCGAAACCCAATTCGCGATCTTGGAGTTATATCCCAAATATTTGAGGGTGCTGGCGGTCGACAAAGAAGACATAGTTCTGGGGGTGAGCAGTCCTCTGGATGCGGCCGAGGAAAAGGTATGCTTACCGGTCCCCAACCCGCGATACCTCTCTAACGGCCGAAGATTTGGAGCTTGCCTCCCTTACGACTAGAAGGCAACGATACTTGGGCTTTGAAGTTTTTGATGGCATTTGCGGCGTTGACTGGGGTTATTGTTGGGTCGAGGGAGGCTTGGAGTATTTGGCGCTCAAGGAGGAAAGGGGTGCATTGGGAGCAGGTGGAACAAACAGATATCAGGCTTGATTAGCATTTACAATACCCTTAGACTGGGAATCTTTCTTCTTTGGGGCAATACTATACTATTTCAAAATTGGTTGTGCAGTGTTGTATGTGTGACGTGCCCCTCCTCGGCATCACTTGCCCTCGGTCCCCCTCAGTTCGCCTAAATGGCAGGTGAGAACCTAATTCTTCGGGACTAGTCGATTTTTAACAGCTCGCCTATTGACTACTTCGGAAGCCTTCAACCGATGATTAGACAGGGGTTGGCCTATATAGTGTGGCGTTCGGATATAGTTGTTGCTTGTTGGTCAATCAAAGCCTGCTACAAATTCAGTATGGAATGCCAAGACGGCTGCGCGGGAGCGTTTGATCTCCTCGCTGGATTTAATTTGCTCTTGAGGATCCCGCGAAGAGAGCTTGCTCAAAATTGCAGGGGTCGATATGCGCTTCACACACAGCTTACGCGTACTACAATTTTATTGCAGCAAATCTTTCCGTTTAGATGCTTCTCGGCCACTGCCTTCCAACACCTTGTTATTATTGTGATGTCATATGAGAAGTTTGATTTGGTCTAATATTTGGCCGTACTGACTGCGCTGATGTACAAGGATATCTTGCTCTAATGTCTCTTAAACCCATTGTACGCCGAGACACCTGGAATATATACAAGCTTTCCAAAGCATGTAGTTGAATGAACAAAAGAAAGAATAACTCCATGCTTGACGTCCCTGTACTACAATCTCCACAAAATGACGAGCAAGAAAAATGCAACGCTGATAATTGCGCACATCTCCACGAATCTGAATAAAACATTCAGCAACTGCATTCTGTTCCTTCTCTTTGATCGTGAAACAAAGTCGCTGTTGTCGTTGACATTGGGGAACTTGTCGCCAAGAGGAACTCTCTCGCCCAGGAATTCGCACAATGGCTCCCATCCATCTGTAACCTTGAACTCAAGCAAGTTCTCTTTTGGCACCAGGTCCCTAACCTCCTGGTAATGCCTTTGAAAGACGTCTTTTCCTTTGTTGGGGAAATCGCCCTCGAAGAAAGTGTCGAAGAACTTCTTCAGCATGGGGTAGTACATTCCCGCCGCCCAACTGACATACGACAACATCCGTAATTCTGGATCGGTGACACGCCAGTAAACTGTGCGCATTGTAGAAGCGTGCCAGCTGTCGACGTCGCGGTTTGTGAGGACAACTTTAGCTTCTGGGTAGGCTTTGATGAGTTCTGGGGCGAATGCGATAGCGGGCCAGTCGCAAACAGCTTGGCAGTGTCCGAGAAGTTGATCCCAGTCGGCGCGGGTATATGGAACTCCGACGCCATCGTATTTTGCCTTGAGAGCTTGGTGCCACATGAGAGAGTCAGGTGGGTTTTCAATCGAAGCAGACATCATGTGGTAGGTATCCACATATCCGAGTTGTTGCATTGCTGCTCGCATGGCTGGATCACTTGTCAGAATATATTTCAAGTTGTTGGGAGGCGGGACATCTTACACGCTGTTCCTGTGCGTCCTAAGCCTAGAATGAGGACCTTCATAGGCACTTTGCGAAAACATTCTCTACGGTTGATATTTGTGTCGTTGGTGAAGACGTCCGTCAGTGGCTGAGGAGTATAGGTCGTTGAGGAAAGCATCTTGAATGTAATATGCGAGGATAACAGACGATTCAAATGAAAGACGATTGAGAGAAACTCGTCAAAATCCAAACAAGACGGCAAATGGCAAAGAGCGAGTGGTATGCAACTAGTATGCGATTGATGAGGAAAAGATAAGGGCGCCTACCTTCCTACAAGTACCTCCGATTTCGAAATGGCAGCTAGACGCTCCAACCCTACATCGAATGCTTAGACATTTTGAATGGAGATCAAAAGCTTGATTAGTACCAAGACGTACATCACTTACGTCGACTGGTATCTGGGGGAAATGACAGAGCCCCAGTTCGCGCCTCCAGCCACAAGGCCTCGTTTCGGAGGGCCGAACTTACTACCCCCCCCCTAAACGAATCCTATTCAGTGGGTGTTAACACGTGTCGTGTGGGTAGTGATCAAGGGTGTTTAGCAAATAGAATTGTTCATTTCACGGCCTGCCGAGTCTCTAGAACCTTCTATACCCACGCTGTCGGGGATACACAGACCACCACTAGGGGTTCTCAACCAATAACGTTGGTAACCCCCTAATCGGCACCCCCCTGCAATCGGCACCCCTTTTACACCAAAAATCCTTATTTTAAATATGCTATATATCAACCAAACGCTAGTAAAATCGTTTAGGGTTAGAGATATAT
>QGMK01000679.1:0-18960 GCA_007825345.1 Lachnellula suecica
GATAAAGAGGAGGATGGCGAGGCTGTTGCAATTGAGTCTAAGGGTGATGCAGACAATAGCACGGCTCGAAGGCGAAAGAAAGATGCTTCTTGAAGAATGTATTCTATTCTTAGCCCTGATTATATTACGTCCGAGTTGCTGGTTTGACGGGACATGTCTTTCCAAAAGGTATGTGCTAGAGACCCAATGGGTGATATCCATTTCCACCGGCGAGTGCCGATCCAGAGCACCAAGAACCTATATTTACCTTCCGCTACCGGATTCACGTCCTACCGTTAGCACAAGCTTCCACGCAGAAGGAAATCGAGATATTAGAGGAGTTAAGGCCGTTCAAAGACAGTAATGTCAAAGCTTCAAGATTCAAAGATTTTGGCTTAGTATCGGAGAAGTCGCCTTTTGGACCAATAAAAGCGCATTCAACAATACCGCCCGCTCTTGATTTTGGCAATTTGAGGAAGCGGATCCTGAGTGGTCCAACGCTATTCAAGCGTCCGGTTCCAGGGTGACGGAATCGAGAAACATAAGGGTTTCTATTCGAATAAATTCAGCATGCGATCAGCGAGTTCCAGTGGAAGGCACTGTAAATACCGGGCATTGGCTCGCCTAAAGCCCCTAAAGAGCAGACCAAAACCTTCCGGTTCAAACATCAAGTTTTGAACTAGTTTGTTGGGCCACGAATACGAGACATACTGTACCAAGTTTTGGTTTTCACACTGAAATCAGACTTACGGAAATGTCAGAATTTGCACGGATCCCTCCGATGAGAACTTGTTTCCTTGGTTGTTGGCCCCCAACACTTGGACCGTGATCAGCTGTGCCATCCGCGCCACCTCCTTACTTTTACTTCGACGCGGAAAACATCACGTCGCGGCGCGCGAACCTCACAACTTCGATCTACCAGAGTGCGTTGCGAAAATGATTAAGACTCTATGGACGGCATACAAGTCGGTACTAAAATTTGGTTGGAAATGCCTCAAATGGCTCTTTCTCCTCACTCTTCCACTTACGGTACTGCCCATTATTTGCGGCATCTCAAATGGAGTTTTTTTCAGCTTCTGGCAAGATAGCTTGATCGACACGAACACCGATTTCTGGCTACATGAGCTGAAGGACTTCTCAAATGACTGGGGTGTTTCCGGGATGAGTTTCAGAGACTATCAGGACAAGAACAACGAGATTCATGTACTTCGACTGAATTTCAATGACTGGGCTTCCAAGCTAGGCTTCATCCAGCCGCAGGAATATATCTTCAACGAAAAGCTAAATGTACCAATCAACAAATATGGCGATCTTGAAACATTGATGCTGGACAAGAGTTCTTCGTGTGGAACCCCACCCCCAAAAGAACAGTGGGTGTGGATCTCCCGGTGGGCTTGGCCCCTTCTCGACGATTGGGATACTGCCTTCGACACTGCGGTTCAAACGGGCTATACGCCATCAACACTGAACAAAACTCGAATCTTCTATGCCCAATGCAGTTCTGAAGTTGGCTTCCTGTGCGGAGTATGGAACGTCAGAGCGCCTTCCTTACTACACTTCTTCGTCGAGGACTCCGCGCCACTGCCAGAGGATATTGCACCTGGATTATCGTACTCTACCAAAATCTCCAACCTTCGCCCAGTTACTGTCCGCGTCATTGAATTTCCACTCAAAAACGCATATACGGCACTGCCACCTTCCGTTTTTCCTGGCCGAACAGAGCAAATGCTGGCTATGATGCAAGGTGAAAGACTATACGAGCAGTTCGAGCCGTGGAACGACTTCCAGCAACGCCTGACCCTTTTCTACGACTACATCGATGTCTTTTACAAACGCGAGGGAAATTATTTCTACTACCTCGGCGCAGTTGACAAGTGGGCAGCCAATTATCTTGAAAAGAGACTTGGTCTGAAAAATTCCGCCGACATGGTACACACACTCAACTTCATAATCACTTCTGCAATCATCAGTAAGTTAGGTTTGGGACCGTGGCACTTAGTCAAGGGTGTTTTCATGCAGTTTTTGGGCTCGCCGAAGCGGGGAGACTGGATTCTAGCCAACGGTTCCCAAGAAACTTGGGACCCGTTCGGCGATATTCTGGGCATGGCAGGTGTTTTTGATGGGGAACTGCCGTATTGATCCGAAAATTAGACCATCATAATGTCTCATATCCAATGAGACATTTACATGGTCTTATTTTCAAGTTAATGCAGTGAAAGACATACTGAATGAGGCGGAGCGCAACAACCCTATTGGCGGGACGACGACAAATTCGGGACCTTGGACAACAGTCAGCCTAGAATAACCTGTTGTGACAGAGTCTACGCTGTGATTTGGAAAGATTGCTGACGGCTGGATCTTGTATTAATTATAGAGAAACTTAGTTAGATGAGAAGGAAGGGCAAAAGCAACACAATACTCTTTCACCTGAAGATTTTACACGGGGGTGTTTGTCGTCCAAACTTCCTCAGGCTGTTTCGCTGCGATCGCCGCCGCACCCATTACTGCTATCAGACTTGCGGTAAACGAAAGTGGATCCATCCGTCTATATGCTGGAGCATCTGGGAATCTGCTGGAGAGAGCTACGCTTTCTAATAATGGATGCTGAGTTGGTTATTATGAAGTGATGTCGGCGCTTGCACTCATCTTGAGCCCCAGCCTTGCATCCGTATCGGCCAATATTACGACACTGTGGCTTCGACAGCCAATCTTATCGATTGTGCTCTATCGGTTTCGGCCCCTTCCCATTTTATTGGGCATACTCCGCTAAAAATAGGATCAGCAGTGTTTCGACGTTGGCAAGGTGAGAATCCGGTGCCAACCGCTTAGAAACTTTTCTCTTTTCCTGTCATTTTGTCTTTATCGGGCTTCTGACCGGTTTAAATACCTAACAAGCTAATCAAGAAAACCTTGCTCCTGAATTTTCATTATATATAATTGTACTTTCGCTTTTCTCCACTGCCACATCGCACCCTTGATGATTCCGCCACCAATACGCCACCAAGAATTGGCGGGGTAAGTCGACCCTTCTATCCAAAATACTTCAACACCACAGCAGCGGTATGTCCCAGACGTAAGAAGCGTATGATTCGCTTTTTTTGAGGTTTATATGGGGTGCTTACTTATCGTGACAAAGAAAGCTGACTAGCACTGTGCACCAGCAGTTCCAAGCAGCTGAGCTTGTGCAGAATATGGAACACGCCAACAACAACCACGCCTTGTAGAGTTGCCTTGACATCCATTCGCTGATTTAAAATGCCAGAGCCGTTAGGCTCTACTTTTTGTTGAGCAGGTGTCAATCTCAGAAACCCCGCTGGATTGGCTTTGAAATGGATCAAATATCCTGCAGCCGCTGCGCTACGTGTCAAAGATCCCACGGCGATCTCGAGCCTGAACATGGGCCAACCAAGACGCGTGATGTTCACCTCAGTAGCCTCCATGGTTCCGCTTCTACCTGTACTATTTGTGCATTCGTCCAAGAGCTTCTTGCGCAAGATCCAACGACACCCAGGGTAGAAGACCCCGCATATGGAAGCTCGACGATTCGTGTTGATGAGAGGGGACTGAGATTTACAGGCCAATGGCAGGGCTCGTTCGTTATCGAGGTTTACAAACCAGGTAAGCTTATCTTGTTTCTTCAAATATTTTGTGAAAGACCAGGTCTTCAATTTAAGTCATCAGTAGTTCCTTTTTCTTAAGCAGCTCAAAATTTCAAGTCAAATTTAAAGATGTTCCACAGCGACATCCATCTCTCGATCTATGAGATATCCTTGAAATGTATCAAAAAGCTGATCAAATCTTTCTTATTTCAGGTGGAGAGCCCAAGCTCCCCAAGCCGAAAGATGTCCCATTGGAAATGGGCTTTGAAATCGCGGCTACTATCATCAAAGATTGGTTGATTTCCTGTGAAGATCATCTCGAATGCAATACATACAACTTCCCACGGTCCGACAATCAAAATCTCGTTAGTAGCGATGGAACTGAGCTCCTCGAGCTTTCTCTTCCCAAGAGATTGATATTCCTTGATGAGGATCTTAAGAGCGCCCGCTTGGTATCGTGCCCAATGACCTCGACTATTTCATATGCCGCATTGAGCTACTGCTGGGGAGGCGATGAGAATTTCAAGACAGTTGAAAGTACATTGCCGGAGTTGGAGAGGAACATTCCTTTGGATCAACTTCCACAAACCTTGACAGATGCATTCAACCTGACGAAGAAAATCGGTCTGGATTACTTGTGGATCGATGCGATTTGTATCGTGCAAGGCAACCAAGGAGAAGGAAAACAGGAGTGGGAGCAAGAATCTAGGAAGATGGGCCGTATTTACGCAAACGCGAAGATTGTACTCTCAGCAACACGAATCATTTCTGTCACCCAGGGAATGTTCGGCCTGAGATCAACAGTGCCACTCTCGAATGATGTCAGGACAGATTCTATTTGCGCGCGACGGAACCTGAATCATGAAATCATTACTTCATGCCGTACCAAGTCAGATAAATGGTGGGAAACAAACATCAACAGTACCTTTCCTCTCCTGTCCCGAGGCTGGGGCTTTCAAGAGCGCATGCTTGCCACGCGAGTTGTGCATTTCACGCCGACAGAGCTGGTCTGGGAGTGCCAGAAGTGCCGAAAGTGTGAGTGTGAAGTTATCCAGAGCAATCTCTACACCTCGATGAACAATATGCTCGCTGCTTTGAGAGTATGCCTGAATAGCCCGTGGGACGAAGTCAGTATGCGACAGATGTGGCGTGAACTCGTGAGAAGCTACTCCGTGAGGCGACTTACTCAAATAGACGATAAGCTACCTGCAATTTCCGGAATTGCGGAGCTGTTCAAAGAGAAATCCGGAGATATGTACGCCGCTGGGCTATGGAAACGGTCACTGCCGTTTGATCTGCTATGGCGGTGCGATCAGACCGGGGATCTCAAGATCGCGAAGACGAGATCGCCATCATGGTCGTGGATTTCGGTTGACGGTGCTATTAAGTGGCCCGTTTCACAGCAGCCTGGGAACGACACATCGCTCAAGTACATATCTTCTACAACGTACTTCGAAGGGAGGGCTGAAGGCGTGAAAGTATGCAGCGTCACTTGTGAATTAGATGGCTCCAACGAACTTGGTCGAGTGAAATCAGCAGCTATTAGCTTGAGGACAAGATTGGCACTCGCAAGCATAACCATGGTTCCAAAGCCAGAGTGGTATGACTTGCACGGAACAATCTGGGCACTCCAAGCTGGGGAAGAATTGGAATTAGCACCCTTTTGGCCGGACATCAACAAGGAAGGTTTGGGCTATGATCCAGTTAGAAAGATAGCAAACGATGGATTCTATGTTATGGAGGTGATGAAAGCGGGAAAACAGACATGGCCTTGGGGAGATGGTTTGGTTGTGAAGCTGGTAGAGGGGTCGGAAACCAAATTTGAGCGCGTTGGCGCCTTCTCCAATATTGATCCCGAGACTGTCGGATCAACGGCAGGGAGGAAGAGTCACTTCGAAGGTTAAGACTGTAAAGAAGTTATTCTAGTCTGATAACTGTATGGATTGGTCTGGAAATATTATGGACGGGGTACTTGGCGTGGTAGTGTTTTTAAGGCGGTGTTTGTAGGTGCCAAATTCAGAGTTGGAACTTTTGTCATTTCTTTATTTTATAGAGTAGATTTACCGGGCTGGACCGTAAGTACAGAAAACAACGTAAAACCACAGGAAGAAAATGTCTTCAGCATGAGGGGGAAGGGAAACATGAATGTAGCAGAGGCGCGGAAGTTTGAGTACTGCGAGGCTAGAAGTGCTGATAAGCTTCAATTGATGGGCAATAAAGCCGGAAAAGACGTCTTGATCGTTATTTCCCGGAGTATAAACTTTGAACGCACCGGAGAGATTGTGGATCAGCCTATATCGCACGTACCTGCCCTCGTTGCACGGATTGCGCCAACTAATCTGCTTCTATATCTACCCTGAAGCCTTCCTTCTTTCACCTGCACCTTCACATTCACCTGCACCAACACAGCAACTTCTACCAACACAACACTTCTACAAAAATGTCTACCGCACTTGAACGGGCAACTATCAAATC
The DNA here is from genome assembly GCA_007825345.1 of Lachnellula suecica. Taxonomy (NCBI): domain Eukaryota; kingdom Fungi; phylum Ascomycota; class Leotiomycetes; order Helotiales; family Lachnaceae; genus Lachnellula; species Lachnellula suecica. The sequence continues at coordinate 6,054 of QGMK01000679.1, forward strand.
ATGGTCTCGTTGTAATATTGTGGTTAAAACGAACTTGTTGCTTGTCGTCGTCTCATTAACCACCGTCATCTTCACCGGCTTCCGCCTTTTCAAAGGAAGGGATCTCGAGATACCATATGTTACAGCTGCGGCGAATTGCATTGCCTGTAAGTTCTTCAATTCGATATCTTCTTCTTCAATTGGGCAAAAGCAGCTTGGAACATCACCAATTCTTCCTCGATGTTCACTGCCAAGGCCAATGCTAAGATTATGTACACAGGGCTCCTCTCCCCGGTCATTCCCTTCAAGTCTGCTCTTTTCATCAGCATATTCTTCAAACTCAAGCAGCACGCACCCTTCCCTCTTCAAAAGACAGCGCGCTCTGCCGCTTTCTCATGGGCCTTCAACCAATTCATACATCCAATCAAGGGCATCGGATTTCTCTTTGGCGACGGGAAGACTCTCACCGGTGAAATTTGCGGATTGAGGGATTGCAAAGGAACCTGGCTGGAATGGGCTCTTGTGCTGGCTGCGGGCGTGGCGGGCTGGACATGGGACGCCGGTATCTCGGACTGGGTCGTTCGGAAGGTTGTGGAAGACCTGTGGGGTGGCGAGGAACCAGTCACGGAAAAGATGGAAGGCGTTACCATAGATGAGGAAGTAAAGGCGGTCGAGACCATAGACGAGAAGACCCAGTCGGTTGTGGAGGAAGAAAACGCGAGAGAAGTGCGTGAGGCTGATCGTGAAAAGTGCTCCGACATCGTTTGAAACATACCCTTGGGTTAGCATCCACATGGCGGCACGTATGAATGAGCCTCGGGCTTGAAAAAGAATAGACTTGTACGAAGTAGCATCAGACTCAATGGATTACATACCAATCCATGCCTCCGTCCATTTTCTCTGCCTTCAGCCCGTGCCGTTATACGTTACTGTACACAGCAACTGTAGCCAGGAGTGCTCAATATTGCATCAAACCATCTCTCTCATGGTATCAGACCAACTTTCGGCTGTCGTCTTCGGAGACCCATAAACGGCACAAATACTCCAGAAACGATGCTCAGTATATTTTCTCCCAAAAGAGTATTTAGTGCAACTTAAACAAAGTAATTGCTGCGTTCCCAAATATTACACATCTTGAGAAGGACTATCATGCGAGATACTCGCACGTTAAAAATGTTTCATTTGGAGGAAAGATCTTGTGTGGGTGATTCGATGCGGAGGAATTCAAGAGAAGTCAATAAAATCAGGTTTACGAAGTCATTTACAAAAATGATATATCTTTGGCGCTGTCAAAACAGAATGCATGACTGAAAAATAGGACAATGGGACCAGGGAACTACCCGTGAGGTTGGAATCAAGATTTCCGTCATGTTATTCGATTCCGTACTTATGAATGACTGGCGGTTTGTTGCACTACTTGTGGACCTTGCTCTCAAAGCACGTAGTATGAAATGCAAAATTCCAAAGTCATCAGCTTCTGGTTTGAAATCAATTTATTTTTCGAGATTCTTTCCTGCTAATCGAAGTTTGCTTCTTGATGCCCTTTATATTCCATCCCTTCCATTTTTCCAAACAAAGAGTGACCATCAACTATTCAGAGAATGTGGCCTCTGAAAGCACATTTGGCTCCACCTTTGTGTGCATGGAAAGTGCATTTTGGCCACATCACCGGACTTGCAAGTGCAGTATCACCATTTCGAATAAGACCCACTAGATCTCCTAAAATTTCTGGGTTACCAGCTAGACCATCTCCAATAATCTGAGAGCTCCAGCCTGACTTTTCTTTCTTATGAGTAATAACGTAGTTGAGAGCTTTAACCATGAACGAGCGTAGTGGAGACTTTGGTCGAGTTACCTCGTAGGCTAGTTTCATTTCTTCGAGACCGGGCACAACCTTGCGTTGCGCTAGAGTTGAAATCATCGTACTCATGAGGTAATCGGCCAATTCCGTAATGCAATACTTTTCAGCAAAGCCATATAGGTTGATTCTTCTCCGGAGTGACACTGCTATATGATTCTCAATGGGAGGTAGTCGCTTGCCGCCATAGATCCAGGTAATGAAAGCGCTGAAAATCAGGGGATCATCCTCGGGGAGGGTAGCTGATTTTTCTCGTGCTTCTTTGAAAGTATGCATAAACATGCCATTGAAATAGTCGGAATGTAAGGTTAGGAGCGCCCCACGGAGGTGGAAGTGCTGCTTTTGAGGCCCCACAAAAATGTCGACCATGTCGATTCCTAGCTGACTATGTATAATTTAGTTTTGTTTACCTGTGAAGTTTCGAGGGATATACTCACTCGCCAAAGCAATCGAGGGACCAATCACTAGTCTGAGTGATGCCAGACATCGTTGCTGAGAGATCCGATATTTTCTGGTTGCTGAGATTTTTTGACGTTGGCGGGGTAGGATTTTTCGAGCAAGTATGGGGAGGTTGTTGAGGTGACCAGAGAAAAAGATTTGATTGAAGAATGAATTTCTTCTTGTGCCAGGAAATGTGCATCGTATTTAGAGGTATTTCTAGTCCGTATGCGAATTTGTGTACTTGGCCCGAATACAAAAGTGTGTCTGTCATACACACTAGGTTCGTCCCGGGCCCAAGCCATTACAAACTTGGCACCGCAGAACTTTACTCAAATGGCAGCTGAGGCGGAACTAACTTAAAGTATCAATTCTGACATAAATTGGGTTTGAGGAAAACGGGGTGCTCTCATTTATACATAGCCCCTCTTGTGGTGGACAGAAAAAGCGACACTCTATACTAGGTACCTATCCCTTCTCTTGTACTTTTTTTAGCCTTTGATATATGGCGAAAATAATTATTTAAACCGACTGATCATGAAAGTCGCATTTTCAATATCTCACCCGTTGTAGCAAGTTTAAAACCATCCCAAATCACTGTGCTGTGTTAATATTTGGTGTTGCTTTTTTCGTCCACCGCGAGCCCCTTTCGGTCGGAACACATTAAGCGAGTTCCCTGAAAAGTGGAGGGGAGGGGGCAGACTAAAAGACTAGCAGGATCAATGAATGAAAGCTTATGGTAAGTCGAGACTTTAGTGCATTATAAATGATCAAATTAGTAGGGCGTAGCTAAGAAAATTCATATTTAAGATATTCAACGCCATATCAATTGCAGGCACTCGAGATCTAAGTAAGTAACTCAAGAACCCCACCAACACTCCTGTCAGACGCCATACCATCAAAGAATCTCTCCCTTCAACGCACACTTTGCTCCTTCTTCATGCTTATGATATATGCATTTCGGATGGTAACTGGGATCGGAAGATGCTGATATCCGTTCATTTTGAACAGAACGATCAAATCGGTAATGATATCGCCGTTAGTCGCCAGTCCATTACCAAGAGTCCGCGCTCTCAAAAGCCCTTCTTCTTTCTCAGCCTCAATTATGTTGTAGAGGAAGTTGCTCATGAAGGAACGAAGCGGCGAGTTTCTCGAGTTCGTGCTCTCGTACGCCAGAACCATCATTTCAACGCCTGGATTGTGGCCATGATGGCAATACACGGACATGAGATTTGTCATAATATAGTCGGCCAGCTCGTCGATGCAGTATTCCTCGGCGAATCCGTAGAGCTTAATCCGATCTGGAATTTCGACAAATGAATTTGCCTTGTCTGACCTAGGTTCTTCCACAGGAGGCAATCGCTTACTGCCGTAGAGCCATTGCTGAAAGGTGTCGAAGACCAGAGGATCGTCTTCAGCTAGGTCTGCTGTCTTCGTTCTTGCTTTCTTGAAGCCACCGCTGAACATTCCTTTGAAGTATGCGACGTTGGAGACTAGGATATGTTCGTGAATACGGAAGTGTTGCCGGTGCGGACCAACAAATATTTCGACCATGTCGGTCCCTAGCTGGCTTCAATCGGTCAGTAACCAAAGTTGCCATGCGAGTTTGGAGCACTTACGAGCCGAATGTAAGGCCGCTTTCTGTGGCGTTAGACATAGCGTCTAAAGATTAAGTGATTCGTCAAATGTTGAAGAGATGTTAAGAAATGCAGGGGCTTGGAGGATGTTGCGGGAGTGGGGAAAGGGGGAACAGGTGTCCCCAAGAACCATTATCTACTCGAAGCCACCTATTGACTCATGCGATGTACCTGTCTGTCCAATCAAGCCATGGTAGCTGAATCTTGTCATTGCGGAAATACGTATCCCATTCACCGGCCCCTGAGGCCATTCAGCCATGTGGCGTAGCTTTGACTACAGAGAAGGCTTCATTGATCGTCTAGTTATGATGTCTATGAATTGCTTAAGACTACACTGAAGTTTCCTGAAGGTGGAAAGCATGTCCACTGCCCCTCCGCATGCCCCTTTTCCTTGGACTGGATTAAGCGAGCCTTTCTTCCAAACCCAGTGACGATTGCCAATTCTGTTACATCTTCCAGGTACATAAACTCCAGAGCTTTGGATTTCTTCCAGTTGACGATAACAGCACTTTCTGAAGCTAACCAGCTAAAGACGAAGCATTGTCTCCCAGTAATCGCTTCCAATTGCAAGATTCCGAATATAATTCCTACAGTATTGGCCCCTTGAACGCGCATTCTGTATCTTTTGCATGGCAATGCCATTTGCAGGGCACATCCAGCATTTCCCGACTGAAAATCTCACTCGTATTGATCCTTACAATCTCCTGTTCTCTGGGGGGGGGGGGGGGGGAAGCGTTAGCTAAAATAGCGGAATATTCCGACACCATGAATAGTCCCACAGAATAGGCGAGTTTTCCGGAGTCGGTCATCGGGGCAGCTCACCGAATTGCCTCAAGAGTATCTTTTAGGATATCCTCGTTCTCAGATAGTAGTCTTTTGATATTGATATTGTTGGAGCTGCTTGTTTCGGGTCCGGACAATTTGACGGTCAAGGTGAGACTGTGGCTTATGTATTTTCGTGAGGGGGATTCGGGTCTTGTCAACTCATAGGCTGACGTGACTGAAGCTAAGCTCAAAGTTCTGTTTTGCAGACTGAGGTTGGATATAAGAGTTGTCATGAGGTAATCCGAAAGCTCCGTTAGGCAGATTTTTTCAGCAAAACTTGGAGAAGGTATCAGCAGTCTCTCGTATATTGTATCCTGGTTCTTGAAACTAAGAAAAAAATCCACGTGCTATGTGCTGGCCAACATACCCGTATAACTTGATGCGATCCAAGATTGGGCCGCTATCTACAGTATTCTTCGAGAAATCCACAGGCGCGAGCGACCCATCTCCATAGACCCACATCAAGAAAAGATTGAACACGATGGGGTCATCTTCTGGAAGTGTAGCAGACTGTTGCTCCGACTCAAGGAACTGGCCGCAAAACATTTTGTCGAAGTATGGGACTCGGGCGCAGAGAGGCTTCTTGTGGACATGGAAGTGCTCCTTCTCCGGGCCAACGAAGATATCAACCATTTCCAATCCAAAACTCCTATCAAAATCATTGATTAGTTGTTGCTCAGGTACATAGAACTGGCCGACTAACATGTTGGAGTCATTTGCAGAGACCTGGGCTTCTTTGCGTAAAGTATTTCCCATGGTCGGTTGGGGTTGTGTATCATAGGTAGGATCAGAGGCAAGCCTATGTTTTTATAAATCAATACTAGTGCGAGCTAAAATACCCCGAAGCTGGTGAATAGGTTTCGTGGCTCAAAATTCCGAAGTTATGCTGGAGCAGGCGGCTAATATACACCGGGATCCGTACACCATTTGTCAACTTAAATTTAAGCTTTCAAGTTCTTGAGTTGAACTCCTTCTATTCGTTTCGCAAGTAACGGAGCTTTTAGAACTCAAAAAGACATATGGCTATAGTAGTGGTTACGACAACGATAAAGGGACAAGGTCCACGGCGGGGATTGCAATTGCTTCTTCTTAGGCCTGACATCGAACTTGTTATAGTAGACCTTCTTCAGTCTAGGCCCGGGCCTGATATTAAGAAGAATGTTACTAATCCGACCCTAGATCAAAACATTATTTCCATAGAACGGTCTCCAAGTTTCAACGAATTCTGCAAAGCAGGATTTCTTGTGAGAAGAAGAGCTGGCTACTTCAAGGCTTCTCCCAGGAACTCAAGAATAGGGACATTGTGCCTTTGAGATTGTTTAACTTGGTGTGAAACTTTTAATTACACCTGGCCAGGACCTTGTTACCGAATCAGCTTCTTTTGATAAACTCAGTCTGCAGCACTGTCTCCGCCACACCCACTCCCCATTTCCGTCGAAAGCTGCACCCGCGGAATACCGCGTGCTTCCCAATTTAAGCCATTATAAAGGTTCCACAACCACTGAAACATTTATACAAGCCGAACACGAATAAGAGGAGGATAGAGGGAATAGACCTCAGGTAGTCCGTACGGTGAGCAATTCCGCATGTTTTAACCTGATAGAGAAGGGTTGAAACTCACATAGTGGGTGTAAATATTGCCGTTGCTATTTTCTTCTGTCAGATACCGTGTCATGCAGCATCTTTAATTTCAAAAGTACACACAAGCACGATACGTGGAAGTCCCAAAGTAAATATTATGTATTGCCGCCGAGATACCCACAATCTACCCAAGTAATATCTGGAAAGCTCATCGCACAACCCGAGACCCTTAGTTACCAGTCCATCAAAGCTTAACTATCTCCTTGCATACCCAGCCAAGAAACGCGAGCAAGAGCGAGACTAAACTCAATATCCAGCACAAGACCACCCAAGGTTCGCCATCACCACATCGGAAGCATGATGGTGAAAAGGGTGGAGTTACTAGCCCGGGCTCAAGTGGAAGGACTATAGCTGCGGGCGCTGCGGGGTCTACCACTAGCTATAGAACCGTTCGAGGAACGACTTGTGCTCCGGCCTCGATCAGTCCCAAACATGCGTAAACTGTCGAGACTAATGATACTGAGGTCTCGGCGCGGGATCGTATCGCGGGAGAACAGCTCGGCGGATCTGGGGTACCGATAACAGTCCGTAACATTGCTTATACCCTCGTGCAAGTGGAACTCGCAGACCCCATAGACGACCGGGCACTGTGGCGTGTGCGCTGCCTTCGCCAGGTACGTGAGAATGTCGCTTGCGAGGCCATCAGTCTCTGCTACTAGCTTTTGGTATGCCTCGAGACCGTGGGAACCGCCTGAGAGGGCGCGGTGGCGTAACTTGGCCCTGCCTTCAGAGAGAAGCATGTATGCGAACCAACTCGCCATGTACTCTCGCAGTTTGGATCCGGGCTTGGTGAGATTGTAGGCGAGTTTGATATCGTCGAAGCGAGGGATGAAGAATAACGCGAACATGCCAAAGATAGCGGTCATTGCTGCGTCCATCAAGGGTGCCTCGCCATATTCTTCGGCAAGAGCATAGAGTTTGGTGGTATCCGTGACGAGTGTGTTGATGGAGTCACGGTTCAAGTTCGATCCGTCGGCCGGGTAAGCGAAGATAATGCCTGTGTACAATCAGTCGATGAGGAGCTTGGCGACAGCGATATCACAATCGGGCAGATTGATCTCAGATTTGCCCTCAGCTTCATCGAGAAGTGCTGTTGTGAACAGATGAACCTTCGAAAAAAGAAGTTTCCGGTGGACGCCGTACTGTTTCTTCTCAGGACCAACGTAGACGTTGACAATCCGCGAGCCCAGTGCCTCAGCCAGTCCTGGACCGTAGGAAAGGTCCCCGTGACCACTGTTGATGGATGACATTTTGTGTGTTGTTGGTTTGGAAGATGACAGTGGGAAATACCGTCAGGTAAGTTGATAATGAAGTTAGATGAAGATGTTACTGAGGTAGAGTAAAGTGGTTGATGTTGTAAGAAGGACGGGGAAGAGTTGACGAAAATGGCGATGCTTTTGTACTGATCAAGAGAGCTTCTTTCGATGATTCAGAGTGCCGACAACTTAATTACCATTAGGAGCTTACCACCATGGGAAACTGCGAATCATCATAGTGAATACAGCTTAGGATAGGCATCACAAGGCCCGGTCTCTGTGAATGGCCATGTCACTTGACTGGTTCAGAGCAGGAATTGTGACCAAGCTGAACATCAGGGAAGTATAGCTTTATCCAAAGCCTGCCACAAACCGTACCATAACGGATTGCTAGTAGAAGAAAAAACACCAAGGAAAAAGACGCCGCTGCAGGAGAACCAGGCAAATGCTTGCCGATGTATCTTCAATCCTATAAACCGCATTTCTTATGTACAAACTGCAAAGAAAAATCATCTATAAGGAGCGTCTGCCCTGGCGGCTGCTGCCAGCTCCGGCTCCCACTTATCACCATTCGCAAGAAGTTTCTCCTACTCCAAATTAGCATGGTATGGTCGAGAATAAGTGCCATGGGGGCACATACCTTATTATACAGAAGCTCTTCTCTGGTCTCAGTGGCATATTCGGCATTCGGCGATTCGACAATGGCGTCAACTGGGCAACTCTCTTGACAGAAACCACAGTAGATGCACTTAGTCATGTCGATATCGTATCGGGTTGTTCTCCTGCTTCCATCCTGTCGTTCTTCGGCTTCAATCGTAATGGCTTGGGCGGGGCAAATCTGGGGCAACGTTTAGCAGGCGGATTTCCAAACATGAAACAGAGAACTTACAGCTTCACAAAGCTTGCAGGCAATACAACGCTCCTCGCCTGTTGGGTACCTTCGGAGAGCGTGTTCGCCTCTGAAACGGGGGGAAATGGGGCCCTGTAACTCTGTAAGCATCTACCTCCAGCACTACAGCCTTCTTTCTCCAATTACCTTCTCGAATGGATAGTAGATAGTGTATCTGCAGCGTATTAGCAGCTTTTCTCCCCAGTCCAAAGCTCAATGGCACGACTCACGGAGGTCTGAAGAACTGCTCCAACACGACGTACATCCCCCTCGCCATCTCGGTCAAAAGGAAGTATTTCCCAGCCTTATCTAACGTCGATTCCTTGCTCTGATCCCATCGCTCGGGTTTTGGCAACCGGAAGCCGGCGGGTGGAGGTCCAGACGGGGTGGCGGCGCGAAGACCAGTTGTCGAGAAAGCTGCGAGAGAGCTGGAGGTAGGAGTGAAGGTGATGCGCGCAGTACTTGAGAGCCTGGCAGTCGGCCGGCTGCGAGCCACGAGCATCGTCAGAGGCTTTGCGGATGCCATGATGGGGTTGCTCGTGGCAATTGTTGTTTGAGGGGGCAAGCTGCGGTCTTGAAATTCGGATGGTGATGGATTCGATTCAAAATACGGCTACGCTGATTGGCTTGCTTTGACCAAGCTCCAATGCCACCCAAAAAGATATTATTGGGCTATTAACTTCCTGCATAAGATCAGAAATATACGTCCAAAAATAAGTCTTCTTTACATGTAATATAACCTAGCAATTGCAAACTGTAAGATACCAAAGTCACGTGCGAGAAAATACGCTAAAATGGAAGCAGCGAAAGAGCTTCAACATCATCAACCGTGACACTCCTTTTTCCAAGAATTCCCAACCCCTACACCAACCTTCAAAATGTTCCGAACAGCTCTCCTCAAATCTGCACGCAGTGCACTTGCCAGGCAGTCCGAACATCAGGCCCAATTGCGCGCCCGATCGCCGCAAGCTCTTTCGTCAAGACTTCACAATTCGCCCCGTCAGCCTTCCAAGCTGCGAGATGTTATTCCGCTGCCGCCGGTCTCTCAAAGAACGAGGTCGAGGGGAGAATAGTTGATCTATTGAAGAACTTCGATAAGGTGAGCTCTATTTGAGACGTGAGGAAGCTTGTGCTAATGGTTTTGCAAGGTCACCGACGCTACCAAGGTACGATATCAACGGAAAACACGAACGATGCCTTCCATTGACATGATATAGCTTTCGCCTACCGCCCACTTTGCAAACGATCTTGGCTTGGACAGTTTGGATACCGTTGAGGTTGTGATGGCTATTGAGGAGGTGGGTTGACGCGAATTTGGGAGTACCCAGAATCAGCTCTGACTTTGCATACAGGAATTCAGCATTGAAATCCCAGACAAGGAGGCAGATGCTATCCACAGTGGTATGTTGTAACATCGGATCCGGATTGCGCGTACAGACTCTAATAACTGGATTAGTTGACAAGGCCGTTGATTACATTGTTGCTCAACCAGATGGTATGCTCCATTCACGCTTCCAATTACAGAAAATTCACTGACCAGAATCTAGCTCACTGAACGATGCAATATGTACATTAGGGGGGCCGTGATGGGAGGGTGTGCAGGCACGAGCGGGTTATTAGCAACTGGAATAATCACTCAGGAGGGGAGCTTTGTACAGACTCAATATGATCGCAAGGATATATCGATTCTGTGCGCGTGTAAAAATGACTAGACAATCTTACTCAAACCGCTGTTTCGCTTGCATATTGACGTTCTATTCGTAGGGGAATCAATTTTCCAATCAATAAAAAGTTCAACTGAACAGATATCTTTCTTCAGACTCCCACTTTAGCGTTTGATCAAAGTCTCTTATTTTTCATGATATTCACAATGATAAATATTGATAAATATTGAATAGAGAGTGTTTCATTCAAAGGCAAATGGGAGCTAAAGAATGGTCATTCCTGGAGCACATGCGCCCTGGCCCAAAAGTCGTACAAGTCCCCACTAAAAATTACGATCCCTGCAGCCTGCCCTTACCCACCCAAATAGATATCGGACAGCTTCGTGGTCGTTACCACCAACAACAGTGCCCCGCGAACATCTGTGCCTTCGATTAATTCGTGCCAAACAAGCGCCCTTTCGAAAGCTATTTGAGAACGCGTGGCGCATCTGGAGTCTACGGATTGGGTGCATGTTACTTCGGAGACTTGTCTTACTCGCATGCCCTTGAGGTTGGATCCCCCCTTGGAACACCCCGACCTTCCACCCACATAATAATACGCACACGCACACGCACCGCGACCCCGAGAACATGTCGTCAGGACTCACTCGCAGAAGAGGCGGCGGCGGCGGAGCAGCTGCGGGCGACACTGAGAACGGAGATTCGAGTCGTGTGGCATCTCCTGCGCCCAAGGCTGGCGGCTCCCGCGACACAGGCGGCCCCGAGACTTCCTACGAGAGCAGCGAGAACGGACACAAGATCGCCTTCGACCCCAGAGATATTAGTGAGAGCGCGGAGCGGAGCAAGCAGCCTAAGCTGACGCTGATGGAGGAGGTGTTGCTGTTGGGATTAAAGGACAAGCAGGTAAGTTTGTTCAAGGGAGACGCAATTGTTCACATGTGCGACTGGCTAATGCGGCAAAGGGTTACCTGTCTTTCTGGAACGACAACATATCGTATGCGCTTCGAGGATGTATCGTCATCGAGCTTGCTTTCAGGGGGCGCGTGAGCATGCAGAAGGATTCGTCGAGGCGGCGGTTTCCCTTGGCCGACCGAGTCATTGAGGTTATCGATGATACATTGACCGGCGAAGTCCTGCTCGATGAGGCGCTCAAGATGATGAAGGCCAGCGAGAAGATGAGTGTCAGTTCATGGATTGATCTGATGAGTGGTATGGCTGCCTATTCCCAAAGAAATTGTCGTCATAAAGACATTTACTGATTTCATTAATTACAGGCGAGACCTGGAATCTCATGAAGATTGGATATCAATTAAAGCAAGTCCGAGAACGTCTAGCGAAGGGATTAGTCGACAAAGGCATCCTCCGGACAGAGAAGCGCAACTTCCTCCTATTCGACATGGCAACACACCCCGTGGCAGATGGAGGAGCTAAGGAGGAGATCCGACGAAGAGTCCGAAATGTCCTTACACAGCGAACCGTCGTTCTGCCCGGCAGCCAGTTCCTCCCCGAAAACCTCGAATTTAGATACACCCGAACCATTGCCATGGTGTGTGCCGCGTACGCTGCAAATGTGCTGGAGAATGCTCTTGCGACTTTGGGACACGAGGCTAGAGAGCGTGCGTTTGCTCAGGTGGATGAGTTGCTGGCGGAATACAGCCAATGGCCTTTTGGCAAGAGGGCGGGTGGTGCTTCAGGAGGTGTGGGCGCAAATTTGGGACAAGTTATTACAGAGGTATGCAAGCCTTGGGACCTCTAGCCAAGGGCCTGCAATTGCAATCTGAAGAAATGCTAATAGATTATTTAGGAGGTAACGAACGGCAAAGACAAAGAATTGCAGCTCGAGGTAAGCCCCGCCTCCCCCCACCCCAAAAACAATCTCTAACAAACCCCCAGGTAGTAGCAGCCTGTCTCAGCGTCTTCACACGCCTAGACTCCCTCCTCTAACCCATTTATCACACTCATAGAAATCCGGGACGGGAGGGAAGCGGGGATAGGAATCAATGAACCTTCTATATTGTCGTAATAGCCGGGCAAGAAAGAAACCCAAAACACTTTCCCCCAAAATACCAAAGCAAAAATCTTCGGCGTGGTTTCTGTTTTGATTTGAATGCGCGTTTCGGGTGTACAGATATATCTTGCGGCTTTTGGTGCGTTGTGCTTTGCGGGAGGTCATGATGAAAGAAATCTATATTTTACTATTATTGATTCGTGTTTGTGTGAGGTTAGCTTGTGCCTTGATGGTGAGATGGTGGGTTTTGAATGGGGGGTTTGGCTGTGCTCGTGATTTGACAGGGGGTCTGGGATATTCTTATTACTTGGCATGAAAGCTGGCATGGAACCCCCTGACGACTATTCTGGATATCCGATGATGCCTACAAGGTGGTAAGGTTTCAAACTTGAACCACGGCATTAATGAAGCTGACTTGTGCGTGCTGCACCTACCTAGCCTACGCTTTCAAGCTCGTAATTTGCGTGGGACTTCGTATTAACTTGCACCGACGCAGCAAGTAAACTTCGCTCAAGTTTATATATTGCTATTAACCGATTATAAAGTAATAAATCTTTAATAAAAAGAAAATATGAGCAACCTGGCGCAGGGATGTTTACAAAGTTTATTATAAAGGTTTAAAAGGAGGTTAAAACTTAGTTATCAAAGATTAAAGACGAAGTATCCGCTAAAAAACTTTAAATTTTAAAAAATTTTAATATAAAAAATAAAA
>QGMK01000680.1:0-18945 GCA_007825345.1 Lachnellula suecica
CCCCCCATCCTAAACGTCTACCACACCTCCAAAACCGGCTTCCAACTCGGCTCCAACACCAACCTCTTCGACTTCACCTACGTCGTCAACGTCGCACACTCGCACCTCCTCGCCGCCTTCGCCTTACTCGCAACCTCCTCTGCCAAAACCGCCCCCTTAAACCACGAGAAAGTAGACGGCGAGGCGTTTCTGATCACGAACTGCTCCCCGGTGTATTTCTGGGACTTCGCAAGAGCGATCTGGGCGTATGCCGGCAGCGACAAGGGCACGGCGCACGTGTGGGTTATTTCAAGGGACACGGGGCTCGCGCTGGGGGGCGTGCTGGAGTGGGTGTTCTGGGCGCTGGGCCGGCAGAGCAAGTTGACGCGCCGGCAGGTGAAGTACAGCAGCATGACGCGGTACTACGACTGTGGGAAGGCGAAGCATAGGCTGGGGTACGAGCCGATTGTGGAGCTGGATGAGGGGTTGAAGAGGGGGGTGAGGTGGTTCCAGGAGCAGAGGGTGAAGGAGGGGGAGAAGAAGGATTTGTAGAGATAGCGGCTTCGATCGGATGGGGAGTTTGTATGTAATAGTCTTAATCCTTGCTCGAAAGGAACGTTGTAAATACCCATGCTCACGTATCAATGATGTAATTAAACACAAGCAAGACTACGCGGCATTGCTCAGCATACAAACTACTTAAGCTTTGACTCTTACAACCCCTCCCCTTTCTAGGGTTTTCTTTTCACCTTTGCCGATTTGAAGGTCTTTTAAATGTGCCACAAGCAGTGGGATATTTATAATATACCAGAAAAGATCCACTCGCTTTGGTTTTGTAATATCGTAGGGGCAGGTCAGAGGCAAGGGGTACGCTGAGCAATACCTCGCGCTCTTATATGAAAGAAACCACTATAATTCATGAGTACCTAATTCACAAGATGTATGTCTCGCCAGCCGAGAACAACCCATATCCTCAGCCTACCTAGAACACACAACAAGAACGCAGCGCTGAACCCCTGTCGCTCCTGTAAAATCCACGACTTCCCATAGACGCCTATTTGATACCCCGCAAATGCACTAACGCTCCCAAAGGCCATGAACTAAACGCTAATCTCAATTTAAGAAAGGACGAGAAGGCAGGATGTTTGTTTGAGGATTCGTAAATATTGCTGTGTTCGATAAGTCCGAGTTAGACAGAGATTATTCCCTAGCTGCGTGTTAGTGAAAATTTGACAGTTGGGCGAAATAGCACTCACTCCATGCTCCGCTGCACCGCTCTACGAAGCTTTCGGTTGTACAGCTTCTTATCTTCCTCGGAGCCCCAGAACAGCTTTGCGGCTTCGACATTGACGAGGGTTCTGGGATCATACGGCGGGGATTCTTCTTCCAGCGCTTCGATGATGGCTGAGATATGGGACTTGGCATCCTCTGCGCGCTTTGTGCTGTAGCAAGGGGTGCCATCGAGGGCGATGCGTTGGTGGAATAGCGTGGTCTGGAATTTTGCTCTTGGTTGCTCCTCTGGGAAACGTGGGCTGAAGGAGAGGGTTATCCGGAATAGACCGCCATCTAGGTTGGTCATTGGTCGGCCGAAGTAAGTGATGGCCCAGACAAAGGGGTTGTCGTCGACGAGCTCGATGTCGAGAGTGACGCTTTTGTTTCTCTTGTATGCTTCGACCACTTGCTCATATTGCCTTTGAAGGTTGGCAGCCGCTGTGCCTTCTCTCTTCTTAATGACCATACCCTGCTCAGCCCATTTGGCCGTCTCGTCATCCAATGTCGATTTTATGAACCTTAATCGTCTCTCTAGTTCAGTGTAGTTGAACTTTCCCTCCATAGCGTTGCCAGTACATTCAAACGGCATACGAGTAAATTGTTGTCCATCCTTAACCTCAGTCCGGGCCTTGCTGATCGCTAAAAGGTATGAATCGTAATACCAAAGAAACCGGCGTTTACAAAGGTCCTTGAAAGGCTCAAAATTTATCGATGACTCGTCGTAATCGATATCGGTGTCGTCGACCTCGCTATCGTCGCCGTTCAGGGCCGCCTGAGGGGTCACCGTACCTGCTGGAGAAATCCCAAGGTACTCCTCGAGGCGTTGAATGACCGATATTCGAAGAGATTCGTGACGGATCTATGTAACCGACTTAGCAAAGACTCTTTCATGACCAATATGACCGTACCTTCGCTACATAGTCCTTCTGATTCTTCTTGTCGCCCTCCTCGTTCGCAGTTTCGAAGCCTGGCTCATTTTCGTAGGGGTTTGAAGACATAAGACTTTGGATCGAAATGAGAATCGACTCGAGGCCCTGCGCGGATGACCATTCTTCCCCTCTTTCGCCTCTCCATGTGCTGCAAGATATAAGCCTCCTGTGTTGTCCGAAACGGTTTCATAGTGCTTACCCTAGAATCGACCTGAAAAGCTGTTAGTACCCGGGTCAAGTCCAGCATTGGCGAGTTACTCACAAGCAAACCTTCCCTCCAGCATATATATTTGGGTTGAACCGGCATCTACCTCCATTTGTAGTTGTCGCAAGAACGGACGGTGCCTTTCCTGGGTAATCTGCGAACGAGCTTAGCGACCTCTACTTCACGTTGCGCAATGCCCGTACCTCTTCCGAACTTAACCTGAAACTGATGCCCTGTTAGCAGGATTTCTAAGTGGGCTATACGTTCGCACGAACCTCGAAGAATCCGAACTCGTAGGGCGTATCGGGAGGGCCGATAATAATTGCTTTGACGTTCCTAACGTCCACGTCGCGACACGCAACGGCGAGAGCTATTTCGTAGAAATGTCAGGAATGTGTTCCCCAAAGGAATCGCCATCAAAGGCAGTAATGCGTACAGAGATCTGAAGATTTTTGGAGATCCGCCAGCTCCTATGATGTGTTGTCAGCCTTGCGACCCCACCATGATTTTCGCAGCGAACAAACCTTGGTGATGCGGATAATTGAATGGTTCGACATGGCGCTGTCGGTCACCGATCAGTCGAGGCGTCTGAGGATTTTCTTTTCTTGTGCTGGGGCATAAAGGCGAAAAGTGTTGTTGCTCAAAATGTCAGTTGGGGAGGTGGTCGAGGTCGGGATGTTAAGTGGGTGGGTTTTAAGTTTGGTGGTTAGCCGCCTCTTTCATATAGGTAGTATTTTTAGGCACCTTCAGCCTCATCGTCAGAGTGAATCATCTGCGTATAAAAATGGGCGTGCGCTTGCAGTACTGTCTGTAGGTAACGTGCAAAGAGACTTGAAGGACACAGATCCAGGTATTTTGCACTCAAACGTCAACGCGAGGGATTTTCCTGCGTTGGTACCATTTCTGATTCTTGGTCGTTGATCGAGTGGCGGACACTTCGTGATGCAGGAGCAATACTGAAAAGTGCCGAGCGGACAAAGTAGCACATGGAAGACCCGAAATTCTGGGTGAACAGAAGAGTTTGAAATGGTGGTTTGGATCTGGCTTACAAGAAGAATTCGCATTTCAAGGGCTGATAGAAGAACTTGAAACGTGTAATTTCACATAGCTAAGAGTTTCAACATCCTCGAAGCAGTGAAATCATGAAGCTCATCAAAAACTCCACTAAAAGGGTCTGAGATCCGGAATAGCCTATTTACGGATGCAGTATTCCGCTCCAGAGACTCACTGCCGGCCTCCGAAAGGTGACGGCAAGCAAGTACTGTATCCCTGGTTGATAACAAAAGAACAAATAATTTCGCACTGACACTTAGAAACAACTACGGTCGACACATAAGATACTCCAGCAATATCGATACAAATTCAATTGCCGGAAGTACTCCATACTCCGTTCTCGTGTTTAAGATGAAGCTTCTGTAGAATGGGCTCCTATTTATGCTTCAATTACTAGCTTTGAGCTAATGTCATTGGCCTGATTGATTCTTCCCGGGTGAGGAACGGAAATATGGTATAATTGAACGGAATGTTATTTCCCACCACCCAGCTGGAAGTGATACGTTGAGCGTTTAAATGTCCCACTAAGACATCATTATTCACAATTGTATTTGAATTGGCTATTTGTGAGTAAATATTCCATTTTGGTGGCTGCAGCGTTGTTGCCTCAGGCTGAAAATCACGATCCCCAGCTTTAATTCTACATCGACGATGGGCGACTAATGAAAGGGCAACAGTGTGAACATCAACTTATCCATCGTCCTCAGCGCATATTTCACGAATACCAGACACTCATTATCGCATTGCTGTGGATGTGAAGCGCTCGACTTCGGCTTCCGGGAGAGCAGAATCGTGTCGCAATCTCTCTACTGCTTCATTAACGGTGTACCTTCGTACAGCAAAATCCACAACCCATTCCCATTCGACACGCGACTCACAGCCCCCCGATCGAGCAGCTGCGACCTGTTGTTTATAATCCCGGATCTCGTATCGCAGTGCCAGCAGACAACTAGCAGGTCGTGATAATCGTATTTGCTATTCGTGGTGGATGGTTGCTGTTTCAGGTGCTGCGGGCACGACGTTCCTTGACTCTTGAGTCGCCAGCACATAACCGCACATGCGCAGGCCAATTAATTTGGCCCCTGCGACTCGACAACGTCAGAATCCAGCAACGAACGGGAGACAAAGCGTACATCGTCGAGCAAAGCCGCTGCCTGTCAATACCCTCACGCTGGCGACCGCGACTCGGCTTGCGAGGTCCAGAAGTTCAACCCCCATCGAATAATAACCAAAGCCGCTGAAATACATCGAGCCGCAGGAATAGGAGGCACCCACCTTGGGACAACATCATGGGTCCTCAGTCCGAGGGAGGCCCATCTGGGGAAGGGCGGAATTATGGCGGTCAACACCACACGGAGGATGGAAGAAGATACCAGGGGGATAGAGACGTCGGAATGCAAGACCAGCAACTCCCTAGACCGAACGGCGCATTTGCATCAGAGAATAGACTGGCAGCATCGCCATCCGGGAGCGCCAGTGGCCGAGAGAAGGATGGAGATGGGGAGTCGCAGAAGAAGAGCGGAGAGCGCCAGCGGTCAAGACCGCGCAATGGACGGACGGCCTCTGGACAGCTTCGTATGTGCAAAAAGTGTGGTGAGCCTTTGACTGGGCAGTTCGTACGGGCCCTAGGAGGCACTTTTCACCTTGATTGCTTCAGGTGTAGGGTACGTTAAGCCACCTGCTCTCTGCTCAGAAATGTGCTAATAGTTTCTAGGACTGCGGGCAAATTGTAGCATCCAAGTTTTTCCCGGTCGACGAGGAGAATGGAGAAGGCCAATACCCCCTATGCGAAACCGACTATTTTCGGAGGCTGGATCTCATCTGCCATAAGTGCAATGGGGCATTACGAGGATCTTACATCACGGCCCTGGATCGCAAATATCACATCGACCATTTTACTTGCTCGGTTTGCACGACCGTATTTGGAGCGCAAGATAGTTACTACGAGCACGATGGACAAGTTTATTGCCATTACCATTATTCGACACAGTTTGCGCAGCGGTGCAATGGCTGCCAGACCGCCATTTTAAAGCAGTTTGTTGAGATTTTCCGCAATGGTCAGAACCAGCACTGGCATCCCGAATGTTACATGATCCATAAATTCTGGAATGTGAGACTCGCCTCGTCACAAGATGCT
The DNA here is from genome assembly GCA_007825345.1 of Lachnellula suecica. Taxonomy (NCBI): domain Eukaryota; kingdom Fungi; phylum Ascomycota; class Leotiomycetes; order Helotiales; family Lachnaceae; genus Lachnellula; species Lachnellula suecica. The sequence continues at coordinate 5,576 of QGMK01000680.1, forward strand.
GTCGAATCAAAACCACAATTGAAAGATATTACAGACGAGGAAGGACGAAATAATGTGAAAGATGAGGAGGAAAGGATGGAAGAGAAGGTCTACAGAATTTGGAGTGTCCTCTCCACCTTTGAGGAGTCATCTGCAGCATGCATATCGGATATGCTGTTACATGTGAGCAATGGTGCTTACGTGGATGGTGTAATGGTTGCCAAGAAGTTTATTATGCACGTCGACATGCTGTTTAGTTCTGCGGACAAGCTTGACGCGACAATGACCAGGCTAGGGATGAAAGGTATGGCTTCTTAGTAAAGAAATCTGACATCAACGTACTGACGGATGGCAGGACTTTCCTACTCACGAGAAGCGAAGCTACTATGCAAGAAAATTGTTGCATTCTTCTCTCTTCTCTCAAAAACGCAGGAAACTGGAGTTCGAAAACTTGGAGTCACCCAGGAACTGCTTGCACTGGTTACTGGACTAGCTCATTACCTGAAACTTCTGATTCGCATATGCCTCCAGGGCTCTTTGAAGGTGGAACGAGAGCAAAGGAATCCAGATGGCCTGCATCAATTCCTGGACGAGCTTAATGACATGGAAGCCATCAAAAATGACGACCGGTCACTCGAGGACATCACTGGCACACCTGGACTATCTGGACCCCAGTCAGACCATTGCATGAGCTGCAGACGGCCCATCGAGGATGAGTGCGCTCGCCGCGAAGATCGAAGATGGCATTTAGCATGCCTGCAGTGTTCGAATTGTGGGCGTGAATTAGGGCAGAACTTAGAAGACGTACGATGGTCCAGCAAGGATGAGCGCTTATATTGCAGCAATTGCGAGGGCCGAACTCCTGCCGGTGCAGTTGCCGGATTTGGGCGAGTCACGAGGCTTGAGCAATACGTCTTTCTCCTCAGAGTCGCCTTAGCTAGGCTGCTAGAAGTCCTCCGCTCTACTGGCACGGTTCCCCATACGGCTGACGATCCTAATCTGAATGGGTACAATTCGAGCGAGGGTCATCGTCTCTCGTCCATAGCTGAGCCACCTTTACTCAGATCAGATACTCGCTCAAAGTCATACGGCGGAAATGCAGACGACAACCCCCGAGAGTCGTCTTATGAGAATACTCTCAACGATGTTCGCCGGTTGAGAAGTACACGTATGGACAAGCACCTGTCTTCCACAATAAAAAAAGCGAGAACATCCCGCATTATGGATGGCCCGGAAGGTCGTAGTGCAAGGCCAGGATCCGCCGGAGTCGATGGATCAGACACCAGAAATGGAGGTTTTCAAATAGTCGAAGAGCGTGACAGCAATGGCGAATCCAGGACTGAACTAATGTTTGGCAAGGAAAATGCCCTGACACTGGATGATATCCCAAGAATTGTGGCCGCAGAACAAGCCAAAGACCAACGGCCCAATGCGTACAAGCATGCTCGACACGAAATGTTCCGAATGTCTGTTACCGAACCAAAACTTGTTAACGGCCATCAACGAAATTTCTCCAGTGGCAATGGCCTTGATCTTCCCGCTCCAGGAGAGCCGTCTCCACAGCGGCGAGACGTAGGCAAGAAATACTTCTCGGAACTCTCTGCCCTGGAATATTTCATCGTTCGTCATGTTGCTGTTATTGCAATGCAACCATTGCTAGATGGTCATTTTACCATGGAGGAGCTTCTCAATTTAATTGAGACGAGGAAAGCAACTTTTTGGAATAAAATGGGCAAAGCATTCAAGAACGACGGAAAGAAAGGTGGAAAGAAGAAGGGCGTATTTGGTGTTCCCCTTGAACAGATCATTGAGAGGGACGGTGCCGATTCGACGGATGGCATCGGTCCCGGAACTCTACAAATACCTGCGATTGTGGACGACTGCGTCACCACGATGCGGAAGATGGATTTGTCAGTTGAAGGTGTGTTCCGAAAGAACGGCAACATCAAGAGGTTGAACGAAACCATGGCCACCATTGATAAAGAAGGATGCGGTTCAGTGGACTTCAGCAAGGAGAATGTGGTTCAGATCGCGGCACTCCTCAAGAAGTATCTTCGTGAACTGCCAGATCCGTTGTTGACCTTTAAGTTACATCGACTCTTCATAGCGACGCAAAAGATCGCCGATGAAGACAAGCGCCGTCGTGTCCTTCATCTGACTTGTTGTCTCTTGCCGAAAGCTCATCGAGACTGCCTTGAAATTTTGTGTTCATTTTTCAATTGGGTGGCTTCCTTCCACCAAATCGACGAGGAGTCAGGTTCAAAGATGGACACTCACAATCTGGCGACTGTCATTGCGCCAAACATTCTTTTCACTAACGCCAAGACCCCTGTTGATGATAACTTCCTTGCCATCGAGGTCGTACACACGCTCATCGAATGCAATGAGCAGATGTGTGAAGTAAGTAGTCCCAATAGTTTTTACATGGCCAATCTTGCTAACAATCTTCGAGGTACCTGAAGATCTTCAGTCAATTCTGGGCGATCCCACCCTCTTCAAAAACGATAGCGACATTACCACAAAGGAAATTTTAAAGCGTTACGGAGATATTGGCCAGAACGGCGGGCCCCGGCACCAAGTTGAGATGACTGAGGGCTCTCCACAACGCTCGAAGGAGGGCAGTGGCCGGACGGTAGCGCCAGTTGTCACTCGGGTTGATACCGACCCATCTCAAGCTTATGCCTGGCAAAAAGAAAGCAGTGTTCGACATGTTCAGGATCCTTCCATTCCCTATGGAGGTTCAAGTAACCAAAACACGCCCCCTCAGCACCACCAATGGCAGGGTCACCAGGGCCAAGAATTCGAGGCCCCGGCGCCGTACACCCACCGGAACGGAACTCCAGACAGTCAAACGGATAGTTCTCGTCGCGATTATCGCAATTCAGGGTGGGGGAGACCTCAGAATGGCTCAGTCGGCGTTACTGGAGCTGGGTAATACTCTAATGGCCAATACATAATGCATAACGTACATTTCATTCTATACCTGGCCAGGTGCCACATATCCACGACCTTCGTATCTAGATACAAAGAAGAGTCGCTATACCATACCACACCACAATCACGGCCGATCTCGATACCACTCTTGTCTGAGACACAAATTTTCTTCAAAGCTTCTTGCAGATTCTGGGACCTCTTATGAAGGAAGCATTCGAGGGCGGCGTTTTCTTCACTTCTCATCACCAACAAAAACGCCTGCGCGTAGAAGCAGATGCGCTGGAGGGTTATACATGTCGATTTGACATTAGGCATCCTCCTTTTTCGGGGGCTGGTTTGTTTGGAGTATAAAGGTCTGGCATTCTGGGGGGATTCTTGATTGAGACCTTCGCCGGGTGCATCAGCACATATTGATGCTGTTCTCTTCTTGGTTTTGCGCAGTAGTTGTCACGGCCTAGCCTAGGCCCTAGACCACAAATCAAAGAGATTACCAAAGTATACACTTCGAATATTGCAACTGGGGTGAGCATCACGTTGATTTCCTTCTCACAAGCTCAGGTCCTTTTTTGACCCCGTGAAACATGTGCTGCCTTGCGAAGGTTGTTAATGATTATTAATCACTTATACGCACGTTCCAATGAAATGACGGTCAAGAATTCAATGCCTTAGATTGATGTTTAGGATTGAGTTTATTTGATTTCAAATCCGATGATGCGATAGCGAGGACGCCCCACTACCCCGCATGGATATATAGAAACCCCTCCATCCCCAACATTAACACCTTCATTTCCACGCCTTTCTCAATCCAAACACTCCATCAAACCTGCTCCCCAAAACTAACACAACAATGGCACCAACCCGCGTCGGCTTCATCGGCCTCTCCAAATCCGGATGGGCGCCCAGAGCCCATCTCCCGTACCTAAAGTCCTCCCCCGACTACGAAATAGTAGCAATCTGCAATTCGAGCGTCGAATCCGCGCGTGAAGCCATCAAGCTATACGAGTTGCCCTCTTCTGTGAAAGCGTACGCAAATCCTGAAGGCAAGTCGCGACCTCACGTGATCCTCTCCATTTCCAATTCTATAAAGCTTACAAATACATCAGATATAGCAAACGACAAAGACGTCGACCTAGTAGTCTGCAGCGTACGCGTCGACCGCCACCTCCCAACCATCAGCCCCTCGCTGCGCGCCGGCAAAGACGTACTCGTCGAATGGCCCTTGGGCAAGAACCTCGCCGAAGCCGAAGAACTACTCGCGCTCAAGAACGTAGGTGGCGTCAAGAACGCCGTCGTTGACCTACAAGCCCGCCAAGCGCCGATTGTGCGTAAGGCGAAAGAGCTGATTGAGCAGGGCAAGATTGGGAGCGTGTTGAGTAGCACGTGGACGGGCGCGGCGGGCACGTTTGGCGCGGGGTATGGGAAGAGCTATGAGTATCTGGGGAGAAGAGAGGTTGGGGGGAATATGGTGACGATTCATTTCGGGCATGCTGTTGATTATGTGCAATACGGTAAGTTACCCTCTTCTTCTTTTCCCCCAATAAACCTCCAAAACAAAAACTCTAACGCAGAATAGTATTGGGCTACGGCTTCAACGAGCACGGCGCCAAATCAGTCGTTGCGAACCGTCGCCCTATCCTGAAGCTCCTAGAAGACGACGGCAAGACGGTGATCGAGGAAAAGCATGTGAAGACGTCCGACGACACTATTTTCCTCACCGGCACGCTATCCTCGGGCATTCCGCTTTCTTTCTCGCTGCGCGGCGATAAAGCGTTCAAAAACACGCCCGGGCTCGATTGGCGTATCTACGGCTCTACGGGCGAGATACGCATCACTGCTTCTGGGCCGTTCCTGCAAATTGGATACCCGGATCTGAAGCTTGAAGTTTATGATTTTGAGAGCGATGTGCTGGAGGAGGTTGAGGTTGGGGATGATTTGGAGGAGGTGGAGGGCCCGGCGAAGAATGTGGGCAGGGTTTATAGGGGCGTTGGGGAGGGGGAGAATAATTGTACTTTTGAGGATGCGGTCGAGAGGCATCGGTTGATTGCGGGGATGTATAGGGAGAATGGCATTGAGAACTGAGGATAAAGGCCAAACCAATGGGGTTTTGTGATTCGTGGGATCGGTTACTTCACTTGAATCGGAACCCGTTTCCTTCATTTTAGTGCAGTGCACAATGGATGAACATACACTGAAGAGACACTAGTATCACGTTGAAAACATACGAGACATGTAGGATTGATACGGATAGTCTTTGCTGGAGTCTCAATCACAGCAGCTGCTCTAAACCCAGCCTTTGAAACGAAGCCAAACTCCTCCTGATTTCCTGAACACCTTATCCAATCCTCCGCATAATCGTAACGCCATTAATTCATCATGATAACAGGTTCCCCATTACCATCATGCCAGCTCGCATTGGCACTCCTGATTTTATTAGCACTGCTCACATAAAGCAGCATATATATATGCCCAACGATAATCCCCCAGCAATATACCCTGATAGTTGAACATTCCTCGTCTCTCACGCTCCGGACACCCCACCCTGCCAATCGCTGCCCAACAAAATTGCCCAGCTGCTTCCAAGTCTCAGCCCTAGTTTGGGCATTCCAGGCTTCGCAGTCCAAGAGCCAGTATCCCCGCTCCATAGGGCGCAGATCTCGGGTCTGGGATGCGGGACAGTAGAGTCTCAGCATGTTCTTTGCTTTAGCCAATTGGCTTAGCTGGGGCGTGATGAGCATTTCGGCCGTGAGATGCTGGGAAGATGTGGGTGGCAAAACATATATTTCAAGCTTGTCTGCCCATGGGGAAATAGAGGGGCTGCTTGGAAACCGCATCGAGGTATTGCTTGGATCATTGGTCTGACTCCGAATTGGCGTAGCTGGCGACTGCGAAGAAGCTATTTCAAGGCGTTGTCTCTTTGCGGGCCGTAAGGTCTCGGGTATAACTTCTGAAGACACTATTGCTGGCGCCGACGAAAGCCCTTGCGCGTTTTCGGGCAGGGAACTAGGCCATTTTCTTTTTGGCGCGATACCTAGCTCTTGCGTAGCAGAGGGTGGGTTGTTTTGACTCCTTAGTATACGCCCGGGTGTCTGATCAGATCTGATAGTCTGAAGAGATCTGCCTAGGACAGGAGCGATAGGTGTTGCGGGTACTTCCCTTTTGGCAGCAACGGCGTTAGCGGGTTTTCCTTTTCCAGCATCTACACGTGAAGGAGACGAATGAATAGCGTTCGCAGGCCTTGGAGATAAATCCCGCGTAGAGTCTGAGTTCACGCCTTGATCTTTATCATTGGCCACTACTTCTCGTGCCGAGGACGAGAAGACACTTGGGGTAGATGTAGCTAGCACAACACTTCCTAAGCTTGGGGACGAACTTTGAACTTTATCTTTCCCACATTTTGTTCGCGGCAAAGGTGGAGTGGAAGTTTCGGGGATTGCACTTTCTGAACTCGGCGTTGTATTTTCGGCAGCAGGAATAACCTTGGCTCTTGGAAGGGCAGCATTTGCGTCAGATGCTGAAGATCTCGCAGGTGCTGCCTCATCGGCGCTCGATGTGTGGGCAACCTGAACCTCTGGTATTTCAAGATGAGAGCTATTGTTGATTGGTAGAATGGGAATAGCTGGCACGACAGCTACGCCTCCGTTGTCTAAAGACTGGCTACCATAATGCGTGGACTGCTGACTTTGGCTCCCGCCCATAGAGGTGTCGTCGGAGGTATCAATTTGCTGGAGAATCAGTCCCAGCATTGTAGTAGGAGAAGCTACAGCTGCTATTGATCTATCATTCTCCGGTTGGGAGTCCGCAACTGTGCTCGGTGCATGGGGTCCCGAGGTCTGCTCCTGACTTCCACCTGTGCTGCTCTGGGGAGGTTGGTGCCATGAAGCAGGGGGGCTGAAGACTGGTGATTCTAGTACGCTGTTGAAAGAGAGTCGGGGGGATCTAATCAATAGTGAAGACCCTGGTAGAAACTGGGAATTGAGCGGGAAAGACGCTCGGGATGGTCCCGTTTCCTCCTCGTCATCTGGCCGATATGATGCCGCCGATTCCCGTTCTTCCTGCGTAGACTGGTGCAATTCCTCTAAAAGCTGGCTCCTAGGCTCCTCTTCCCTTTGAATTGAAGCATCTTGAGCTATTTTCTGTCGTGTTGCGGGCTGGAAATTCAGGTAGGCGTGGGCCATGGCCCGCCATCGCGCATCATCTGACCCCCTGCTTGGGGCGGTGGTATGGACCAGAATTTCGACATCTGAGCCATCCACCATGATTGAGAGGGAGCGCACATTGATGAGGACTGTGCAGACCTCGTAGCATTGTTCGATTTCTAGGAACTGAGCTTTGGCGGTTAAGGAATATCGAGGTCGTTGCCCAGGCGCCGGAGCTACTCAAGTACGGGAGGCTAAACGTGCCACAATAGCATTTCGTAGCCCCTATTTGGTGAGCCGAGCCGCCTCCCCCTTTTGTCGGGTTGAGGCCTTAGGTGAGACGGACCTTGTTTGGAGTTGATGTCGTTGTTCGTATTCGAATGTTTCAGAATACATGAGTCAATTATGTCCCTTGGTATCTCCCTCCTTACGCCTTCAGAGCTTTGGGTTTAGCAAATTCGGCTGGCGGAAGCCGTTGAGACGTTTTTATTTCAGATACTATGCCTGAAAAGAGCAAATCTCGCACCCATTGAATGCTCCAAACTAATATCACTTCCGAGTTTGTAGGAAAGAGGCAGCTAAGTAGTCTCATATATCAAAACAAGAGATGATTAGCTGCAGCTTGTAGACCCTTTCAGGTTTCCGTGTATCCACTGAGTCGTTGATTTGTTGAAGACTGCTCTGGGATCCTCTACCGCAGTCAGTAAGCTACCCCCTCCTCATCTAAGCTGGTGAAAGCAATGCAGCTCTCCTCATCCTGACTTGAGGTCCCCTAATCCTCACGGGAGGCACCTACTTAACGTTTTGTTTGGGCAAATTCCCGACAGATCGTCCGCGATGACACTCTTTTGCAGATTATGCGACTGGATACCCAGGTACCTATCCAAGAAAATATCTGGGGACCAGGTATCAATGTGGCGAGGTTAGGTACCTGGGTACCCGGGCAATGTTGGGCATGCCCGACAAATTACCGAGACGATATCTCCTTCCTCATAATCATCGGAACCAGAAATTTCGGGCCGAAAAGACGATGATTTTCAAATTCCTATGAAAAGAGTAATGATAATCGGTAAACAGCCGAATCCAGTGACCATCTTCTACTCTACTCGGTAAGGTTTGCCTTGGTATTACCCGCCTCACGCCATCCGAATACCCGCGACTCTACCCCGCCAAATGTCAACCTCTTTCTTTCCCTCTTACTTCCCTATCGCGCCCAACAAGCAAGTGCTCCACCTATGGTATCTGACCACATTCTACAAGAATATCCTGAATCATCTCACTGTTTCCTTCCCTTCCAAGTGTAAACATCACACAACCTAGCGTTTTTGTTTTGAACCCCGCTTCGCAGATACTAAAATAATACTAGTCAAATGTCAATTTTACGTTCACTCTTTTCATTAAAAGAGACAGAAAGCGTACCTCCCATTTCCTCTTGAACACCTCAATATCCAGCTCACTCATCCCTGAGTTATTCTTCAAAAGCTCTGGTCGAATGCGAGCAGAGAAGTTTGAGAAAAAAGTCTCCCGCCACGTCTTAAGCGCCTTGACGTAGTGCCCTCCTATGTTTTCGAGTTTGTCAAGTATCAAGTTCCCAGCGGAGCCTTTATGCATCGAGGCTATTATTTGCGCAATACTTGGCACATTCGCGCCTGGGAAGATCTAGGAGTAAATTGTCAGACAGAACATAACAGGCAGGGGTTCAAAGCTCACGTGTTTCCGTATAAAACTATAATCAGTTAGTAATCAGTCTTCTTTTCTTACCAAAATAAGGGGTACTTACTCGGTTCCTCGACAATAAGCTTCGTACCGCTTCAACACAATATCAGCCTCATCACACCATTCAAGCGAGATGGACTGCACCTACCGTCTCCGGCATTGTGCTAGTCTGGAAAACTGCAACTCCTCTCTTCTTAGCCAGGAGTTTTGAGACGCAAGCAAAATAAGCTTCAAGATTCTCCCGCCCAACGTGCTCAATCATCTCAATACTCACGACCCTATCATACGTCCCTTTCACCTCCCTATAATCCCTCAGAAACACTTCAATCTTGTCATTGAACCCAGCGGCCTTTATCCTCACTTCAGCCTCCTCCTTCTGCTCTTTGCTAAGCGTGATACTCGTCACTTTACACCCAGTCCGTCTCACAGCCTCAATGGCAAAACTGCCCCACCCAGTACCTATCTCGAGCACGTGGTCAGTAGCCGTGATGCGCGCCTGTTCAATAATCCGATCCAACTTCCGGATCTGCGCAGCCTCAAGTGAGTCTGTGGCCGAGGCATAGATGGGACAGGAATATGTCATGTCGTCCGACAGGAAAGCAGCAAAGATCTCATTGGAGAGATCATAGTGCAGCGCTACATTTGAGCGCGATACGGAGAGGCTGTTGGTGGCGCGGTAGAAGCCGGAGGCTATGGAAAGTGCCCAAGAAGAGAGTGTGTTGTAGTCTGAGGTTTCATCGCGATTGATTATTAATAACTGGGTCGAGGTCAGCTTTCTAATCATGTCTGCTATTGGAGATATTTACTTCTAAAACATCTGTGACGCTTTTGCATGTGATGATGCCATCCATGAACGCTTCAGCGAAGCCCTTTTTCAATGTCAGCCAGCGAAGCCTGTTGGAAGTTCACGGCATGTACCATGGGGCCGTGGAGTAGGAGGCGGGGCCAGAAAGTCGAGTCGAGGACTCTGATCTCAACAGAAGGTGCACTTTTCTTGGTTCCAAATGTATAAACCCCGACTCCGGGCTCGACTATGGTTAAGGAGCCAGTATGCAGACCTTTGAGCTTTCCGAGCACGAGAGTGCGGCATGTGGTGGTGAGATAGGAGCCGGCTAGAGACCATAGCGTGCTGGGGGCCGTCTTGCTATGAAGCAAAGACTTTTTCTGGTCATCTCCATTGCTGAGCGTGTTTGCCATTTTCAAGTTGCATGTTCAACCAGTCGTGGAAGTGAGATAAGATCTTCTGAAATTGATATCTAGAGCTTTTCACCACCTGAAATGCACTTTCATTTCGGCCGATGGTTCAACTTCTCAACTCCCGTTTAGTTCCGGCGGTGAGAAACAGTGTCGCAACGTGCGATATTATGCAGTCATTATACCTCCTGAATAGGAAGTATCTTCGCGTTAGTCAGCTTATATATTTCGCTGTCGCTGACGTGCCAAGCGATGTACGTCGATCAACGGGGTCTTAGATAGGGAACATCTATGAAAAAATGGGGCTCCTAAGACTTCAAGCAATCTTGATTTTCAAAATCTTATTTTCTTGGCCGCAAAGCCTATGTTCGTTGCAAAGAACTGATTTGGCATGTCGGCAGAGTGTGGAGTAAAAGATTAGGAATCAGGAGTCACGATGTGCGTTCGCTGTCGTTGTGGATCAGTATGTATGTACCTCGCCGTTGTATACGACGCTGTTGCCCGAGCCGCTGCTGGTGACTGGCCTCCTCAATTGCTTATCAATTGTTCTGTGCGGAATTTATTATCATTCAGTGACGGTCACTGAAAAGGGATGCTTCTCCGAGCGTTGCGGCAGGCATGCCTTACTGATAACTTTGAATTTCAGGCCAGTACAGAGAGAGGTACTTTTGTCAATAGCCATACGATAGCCGGGCTTGCGGTGGAGAACTTTAGGGGGTGGAGGTGGAGGTGGGAGGTGGAGGGGTTGTCGCTTAAATACGACGCCATGAAGAACCACTCGCTTTTTGGGACCAGCGAGAAAATTACCCCTCATTGCGAGAATCCTTCAAAACGGTTTCCATCATGTCTATATCATTGAAAGATTTGCAGTACCGCAATATCACCACTGTGATATTGATGCCGCTGTTGGGAATCTACCTCTCATTCTTCACTCCCCTGAAAAAAGAGACTGCCATTTGGACAATAGCATATTATTTCATCACGGGCATTGGAATCACAGCAGGTTATTGATATATCTCTTCAACCCCCAAAAACACTCACTAAAGGAGAAAAATAGGTTATCACAGACTTTGGTCGCACCAATCCTACAAAGCCTCCTCCGTCCTTCAAACCTACCTCGCCCTAGCAGGAGCAGCCTGTTTCCAAGGCTCAATCTTAGAATGGTGCCGCAATCACAGGACACACCACCGCTATGTAGACACAGATCATGACCCTCACTCCATCCAAAGCGGCGTCTGGCACGCTCACATGGGCTGGCTCCTCACCAAGCCCAAAACCCGCTCCCTAAAAGTCGACGTACACGACCTTGCTACAAACCCCATCGTTGCCTTCCAAGACCGCCATTTCGGCCTCATGGCACTAATAACCGGCCTGCTTCTCCCTACCCTTGTATCGTACTACTTTTTCGACGACCTCAGAGGCGGTCTCGTCTACAGCGGAATCCTGCGCATCTTCTTCTTCCATCAAGCCACCTTCTGCGTCAACTCGCTGGCGCATTTACTCGGCGATCAGGTCTTCGACGACAAGCATTCCCCGCGGGATCATGTATTCACGGCGCTGGTGACGTTTGGAGAGGGGTATCATAATTTTCATCACGAGTTTCCTGGTGATTATAGGAATGGGGTGAGGTGGTTCCAGTATGATCCCAGTAAATGGGCGATTCGCATCTGGGAGGGCGTGGGCGCAGCGTGGGGTTTAGGGAGGTATGAGGGGAATGTGGTGGAGAAGGGGGTTTGGCAGCAGAAGGCGCGGGATCTGGAGAGGGAGAGGGCGAAGCTGGATTGGGGGGTGCCGGTGGAGGAGTTGCCAGCTTTGAGATGGGAGGAGGTAGAAGAGATGGTGCATGGGGATACGGGACGAAAACTTGTGATTATTGTGGGATTGGTGTATGATGTTGAGGCCTTTATCGAGGTGCATCCTGGGGGAAAGGCGGTGTTGGGCGCGTACATTGGGAAGGATGCAACGGCTGGGTTTGAGGGTGAAGTGTATGCTCGTAAGTGGACTTTTGTTTGAGGTGGCAGCGAAATGCTAAAATCGTACAGATTCTAATGCCGCCCACAACCTGCTGGATAACTTCCGTATTGCGGTATTGATCAAATAGAGGAAGGAGCTGAGAGGTGATAAAGACCGCTTGACAAGGCAATTACACGGGTCTGATAGGGCATAGAATTGGCAACTGCTAAGACTGGGAAATTGTGGTTTAGGGGAAGGACTTAGGGAAACTTAGGGATACGATAGTGAGTTACGGCCAAGACTCAATTAATATATCCGTAATCTTTCAAAAAAGCTTCAGTTATCATTTTAAGATACAAATTCAATTGAACGATGTACTACTTCATCCTCGACTCCCTTTCTCGCAAATACCGGTCTCTTGTATCTTGCAACAGTCCTCATCAAGCCACCCATCCACACATTGAGCGTCGTGCGCACCTTACGACAAAGCCTGGTCAATTGCCTGCATGATCGTTTCGATCGGATCGTTAAAACTCTTTACGACGTTTTTGATGAGTTCATCGAGTGACTGCACCAGAGCGTTGGCACCATCCGTAATGCCCTAGTCTGGGGAAACCCCGATAAGTGCATCCGCGAGCGCGCCCAGTTCTTTCCTAATACCAGAAAGGATAAGCTGGATGACATAATCGAGCTGAGAAGCTTTGATCCGAGGTTGTTTGTACGTCAAGGCCGACAGAAGATCCGTAATCGGTTCCCTGAGTCCAGTGAGAGCTTCGAGGATGGAGTTGGCACCATCGATAGAGATACCAGAAAGACCGCGCAGAGAGCAAATTGACTGCAAATATGAAGTTGACAGCAAGTCCCGTCATTGCCGTACATTGGTACTCCATTTAGGTGGATATGTTCCCCGAGCGTTTTGAACGTTTCATTGTTATGAAACAATTCAATTGAGAAGTCTAAGAGGCGATAGGAGGGAAAGGTGATTATCTTGCGTTTTGAAAAGCATTATTGATTGACTGCGAGAAAGCTATTGTAAGGTCAAGCAATATATACATTTCCGTTTTAGCTGATCAAATACTACTTACTTACCAGGCACAGCCCAGTCGCCGTAACAGAAGCATCAGACTCTGATGCCACAGTCAGCTTGACGATAGCATCCTGTACAGCAGACGCATCAGCACCGACAGCTACACCCACTGTCGTCGACGAGCTAGATTTCGCAGCAGCCAAGGCATTAGGCAACACGACATTCCATCCCTCTGCCTCCACGGTCGCATTCAACCGATAGATCTCCGAGCCTAGATACTCGACCACCTCCCTAGAGTGCAGCAGCGTACTGTTCCCTGCCGTCCCATTATTAAATATCTCGAACTCACAAACCACACCCTTCTCAGTCGGCGTACTCTCGCCCGTCACCTTCCCACTCGACAATCCAACACTTCCCCCAACACTACTACC
>QGMK01000681.1:0-18933 GCA_007825345.1 Lachnellula suecica
ACAGTGACTGCTGCAAGATCTGGTGGTGGGTTGGGGCAGCCTTGAGTGGGACCAGGAAGGTACAATAGGAAGACTTTGGTGGTTTTTGGGGTCTTTTTGAGTGTTTGATATGGTGTGAAACATTCTCTTGAGGGTGTTGTGAATGCTGTTTGCGCTGTTTGCGGAGGTTTGTGCGATGACTGCTGGTAAAACTGGTAGAGGTGTGCGGTGAGATGGGAATGAAGCGAGTATTTCTTTTGTCGTTTCGGGAGGTTTTGGGGCTATTTATAATGTCTCACACGAGGTGGGATACTTTGGAGTCTTTATTTTGTGGGTGTTATATGTATTAGTCGCGAAATAAATATAGTGCTTGCAGTATGACTTGTTGAAGCTTGAGGCGGGCAGGGAGTGAAGTGTAGAGTGTACAGCACGAATGTTTCCAAGGCTTTAGTCGGGTTTGGGGTCACTTATAATGTCTCACACGATGTGAGACTTTTGAAAGTGCGCGTTACCCCTGAGGGGTGTTACGCGTATTGCTTGCGGAGCGATGTGTAGTCATTGCAGTAAGGCATGCTGGAGCTTGGGGGCTTATTAGGAGTAAATGGTAGTACGCTTTTTTGGGTGCATTAGTCGGTTTTTGGAGATTTATAATGTCTCATACGATGTGAAATATTTTGAAGTCCGTATTACAGGGGTATTATGCGTATTGTTTGCAGAGCGACTGCACTAGGATATGCAGCATATGCTTGAAGTTAGGGGCGGGCTAGCAGCGAAGTGAGTACATAGTGCAAAGGGCTTAATACGCTTTTGGGGTGCAGTGGTGCATTTTGGAGATTTATAATGTCTCACATAAATGTGAAACATTTATAAATCCGTATTACAGGTGTATTAAGCGTATTTTTGCGGATCGATAAGCTGGAGGTTGGGGACGGTTAATAGCAAAGAGGGTGCATAGTACAAACCCTTTAATATGCTTTTTTGGGTGCATTAGTCGATTTTTGGGGATTTATAATGTCTCACACGCTATGAGACATTTTAAAGTGCGTGTTGCATGGATGTCATGCGTATTGTTTACAGAGCGATTGGAGTAGGATATAGGGCCGGGTTGGCAGCGAAGTGAGTGCATAGTGCGAAGGTTTTGGTACGCTTTTTTGGGTGCATTGGTCAATCTTGGGGTATTTATAATGTCTCACACGCTGTGGAACATTCTCAGGGCGGTAGTACGCATGTTATTCCACTACTTTTGAGCTCCTAGTTGAGCTACTTCCAACACCTCATTGCACCTGATGGCCTCAGCGGCCCTCTCTTTTTCTATCTACTCCTGTGCTTGACCATAATACTCCTCAATGATACTATGGCCCTCTTCCTCCCCCAAAGCCTCCTTCTCCGCCAGTGGTGGCTGTTGGAATCATTGTTGGGGATCTGTGCCCATGTGGGACATTGAAACGGTTGTATTGACGGCGTCGGGCTCGTTGCTGGGTGTATCTTGAGGTGCGACTGGCTGTGGTGTGGTGTTTGGAGTTGTAGAATGGCTTGCTGCAGGAATTCCTGGGGTTAGTAGAACTGCTGGAGGTGCTGCTGGAGCTACTGGAGGTGCTGCTGGAGCTGCTGGAGGTGCTGCTGGAAGTTGCCACGGCATGGTTTGGAAGCCTGGGGGATTTTGCGAAGCCATATAGCCTGGTGGTGGCTGTGGGTTTGAGCTGAAAATCATCGATTGATTCTAATTCGCAATGGCGGAGTCGAATGTATATCTGTATGCAACATCTGGAGTCTTTATTAGCCATGTCGGAGATGGGGTATTTGACATAACCTACCTTTAGACATCCTGTGTCGCTCTTGGTAATGATCCCACATGTCGACCCATCCTGGTTCTATGGTTCCGGGAGTGCAACTGATGCACCGAAACATATGCCCAACATGCGCTGTATTGAGGTGATCGTTTGCCTTTGTTACACGGAAAGGTTGAATGATATGGTGGCAGAGCGGACAGAGCCTGCGGTTCCAGGTACTCATGGCGAGTTTATGCTGTCTGGGAATGTCTGATATGGTGTGAGGATTTCGATGTGCGAGTTTGTGCCGTGTTTTGCGAACAAAAGGCCTCCGCCTCGGTCGGCATGATGAGTGGTTGGCAGTTCCAAAAGAGGAAGCGACGACCCTCACTGAGCCCTCCGACGTCACACCGCACCCCAGACCGAAGATAAATTCACCAGGCCCAGTGAGACATTCTCCGATGCCCAGAGTCCCTTCAAGAAAAAATATTGTCGCCGCCGCCGTCGTCGCCGTTGGCCTTGTTCTGCTGTCCCGTGAGCCGCACAGTTGTTGACTCTCTTCGATCGGCTGCCACACCTTCCTTCCATGCTGGTTCGAATACACCTGCACATCATTTGTCGGTGTAGTTAAAATGTTGTCCTGGTAGTAAATGAGCTTCTGTTGTGAGAACATGAGGCGTTACTTACCTTGAGCCTTGATATTCCGACTTTGAGAGTTACACTGATGGAACCACTTTCGGCATGTTTTGAATGTCCCACTATTTGTAGAACAATGAAAACTGGGCAGACTCAAGCCTTTTTCCATAAAAGGAGTAGGTCAGGACATAGATACTAGTCGAAATACTAGCTCTTTCGACTAACGGCTTGCATAGGACAGCACGAGACGAAGGGCATGAGAGACCCGTGCATGTTGCCAGTTTAGAACCATAGCTTAATCCCAAATTTAGCACGTGTGAAATCTCCTACTACCTGCAGAACATTCGAAATAGTGTTGACTTCAAGTTTCTTGACCAAGAATCATATAGGCGTCAGGACAAAGGTAGTATTCCACGACTCCTCTCGCCTGATGACTTGTCTGGGACTGCTGGAGACCTTTTGATACCTTTAAATGTCCTACTACTTATAGGACATCCAAAGCCGTGCAAAACACAGAATATCTGATAGTAAAACTTACACCGGCTGTCTCGACTGATGGCTCGTCGGCGACATTGCCAAAGATATCTTTTCTGGAAAGGTTGCTTCTCGACATGTCATATGGGCACTCTAGGCCCGGTGGCTCACTTCTGAAGGAAGTCAGTCATTTGTAAAGTTTGTAAATTTCAAATGCCCAAAATAACTTGAGTCAAACCTGTACTGAGGTGCTTGTGACAAAATACCATTATGCTTCAAGAGTCATCAGTGGTGGTGACTATGATCGCATGAGAAAGTTGAGCGTAATTCTCAGACATCTGAAAAGAGCTAGAGAGCTTCTGTTACTCCCCAACTATTCAGCTAGCTTACGGAAGCCTGTATGTGGCGTCGCTTGTCCCAAGCTCCCCTGCGTTCCGCATGAGGTCACTAAAAGTGAGTAGCTGTACTAAAAGTCTAGTGGCGAGTATTGTAGATGTGCAACAAAAGCATCTCTAGCTTATTGCTTGTTTAGTCTAGAGGCGAGTATTATAGATGTGCAACAAAAGCATCTCTAGCTTATTGCCTGTTTAGTCTAGAGGCGAGTATTGTAGATATGCAACAAAAGCATCTCTAGCTTATTGCCTATTTAGTTCAAAATGCGAGTATTGTCGATGTGCAACAAAAGTAACTCTTCCCCAAATAGCTATAGCGGGCCAGCAAATTTTCTCCCTCGGGAGCGCGTTATTTCCGCAAGCTCTAGCCGTTTTGAGGGGGAAAAAATCACTTGCTTCAATTATATATCGACTGGCATTGGAAAGTTCTGCTTATACATAGAAAAATTGCAGAAAGCCTGAGAGATTTAGTAGAATCCAGAGAAAAGATCTTCGTTTCTTATATAAAAGATAAAAAGGTCTCGAGAACTTTTTAGGGGAAAAGCAGCAAAAACAGTCGGTATGTATCAAATCTGCTCTCTGACTTTTGAGGACTAGAACCAGATAATTCCCGATTGCTAGCTACCTGGGCTCGAGGGTTGTTTTTACCTGGCATGGCTACGGAGCCTTAAAAATGACGTTAGCTACCCTGAGAAGCGGCGTAATTTGTATTACACCGGGTATCACTATATCCCGAACAGTGACCCACCATAGCTGGTATGTTTTGAAGCATGTCGAGACTCGGACTCGCGTTGAATGAATTGATGATCGAGCTGGACAGTGACGTCGGCAATCATGCTGATGGTCCGTCTATTTTAGTGTGCTGAGTAGCTGAGGTGAGGAGTGGCAATATTGTAAGTGTGGTTCCAAAGTTCACTCACAAATAGTTTCATAGGTTCTAGAGCCAGCTCATGGATTAAGTTGGGGAGAGGACAAGGATGTGCACGTGGCATATGCCATTCATGAGGTGGTTCCCCAGCCAGGGCCTTTTAGCGAGAGATACCCCTGAGTGCACAGGCCACATACCTGGGAATAGATACCCGCATGGGGCTTCAAGCTTCTATTTCGAAACCATGGGTTCAATTGTAAGAGTCCTCGCGATCGGATTTGTCATAATGGTGCCTCGCTTTAAAGTTGCATGCAGAATTGTTTAAACCCCCGGCCGGGATCATGTCATTACAAATGCTGCTGACTACGACGTGAGCCGCGATTATGTTGATCCAATGAGCTCGAGTAGTTTGACACATACAGTTCGAAAGGCTTTTGTAGTCTGATTTGTAAGGTAAGCCGCTGGCCCAAAAAGATATGATGCTTCTTAATGCCGCGGCTTTTACATAGACATGTCTCAAAAGCTATCAAAAGAGCCTCACCCAATTCAAGCTGACCGTGTTGTACACTTGGAAAAGCCGCGTCGACTGTTGGCGAGTCCGAATGGGGTCCAAAATCAGGTATGTGGAGTTATTGAGTTCAGATCTCACGCCTCTTCGAGTTTGAAAAAATCATGAGATTTATCGTCAGTATTGTGTTGCTTTTGTGCGATATCTTATAAGGCGTTATAGCAATAACAGATCTAAATTGTCCTTGTTGAAATCACTTTGGTCCAAGTAATTCATGACTATTTTTGATCAAAAGAGGTCCAGTATGAATAATAAGTGCTGTTCAATGAGGAAACTAACTCAGTTTTAAACTCGGATTCGTCTCTAAGTCTGAGGCTGAGCAGCGTTCTATATTGGCTCTGGCTTCCAACTTCAATGAGTCTAGTGTTGCGGTTGAGAAAGCTTACGAGCCCGATGAAATAGAGGTTCAACTTCAACCGTCCCGCAGATATCCGAGATGTCTATATAAGAAGTGTTTCGCACTGTTTCTTTCAATTCTCTCATCATCTACTCAGCAACACACTTCTTTCTTCTTTACATCAAATCTCAATCAAATATTATTTACTGCTTCAAACAGTTTCCTGCCAACCCAACTTCCCCCAACTTTTCAACAATGGCCAACTTCAAGAGCGTCATCGTGAGCATTGCTCTTGTTGCTCTTGCTGCATAAAGCACCACAGCTACGCCTGTCGCGTCCCCAGCTACCCGCAACCTTATGTCTCGTGACGGCTGCTTCAGTTCAGGCACCGAGTTCAAGACAGCCGGCCTCACCGACGTTTCCTGGATCTTCAACGCTTGCAGTCACCTATTCCTAATTTCCTGGGCAGCTACGTTTCCGGTGAGAAATCGGCATACTGCTCCAGTACACCTACCTACAGGAGGCAAACGTGTCAACCTCTCGGCCCAAAATACCGCTTCAAGCGATCAAGTCCTGACGCTTGCAAAGTATGAACTGTTTCCCTTTCCTTTCCCGTATATGGCTGACGTCGTAATTTCTTTTAGCTGCATCTCAGCCGTGACTACGGAATTTAAAGCTTGCCCGCACGGAAGCGAGCAGCAGCACGGCGGTTCCCACTATGATGTTGATCCAAACGCGGGATCTTGCTAGGTATAGCAGTCTTGCGTGCCAACCATGCTCTCTGGCTGTCATTCAACATGGCATTTGGTCGTGTCTAGCACACAGATCAGCTGTTATACCTATAGACATGGCACAGAGAAATACTTGGCTGGCTGCCTAGAATGGTGAGCACCTCAAACTTTGGTGGAGGAGACGGGGAAAGACAGCTTTTGATTCTTGTTGCCGGAGATATTCTGTGTTTTTGGCTTTTTATGGTGGGGGTTGTTTGTTTCGTGACATTGTTCTTTTATTCAAAGGGTTTTGACCCTGCTTCACTCTTTTGGTAGCTGCAGTACAATACACATTTCGTTCTGCGCAGTTCCGTTACGCAATGTGCTTCCAGCCCCACGGAGTTCACTTTCGGGCTGGAAAGTTCAAAGTCTACCAGTCCCAAATTATCCGCGCCGGAGCGCACAGGCCACTCTCTGAATGGTGTCATTTCTGACTCAACTAATAATGCAACTATAATGCAATGACCAAAAAATGGTAGCAGCGGAGGGGCTAAGCTGCTTTTTAAATCAGGCGACATAATTTGTAGAGCCTTGCCTATCAAAAGAGCCCGCTCTATTCGAACCAGGCACCTTGAAGGTCCAGTCGCAATAACGTCCACTATCTCCAGCCGCCTGTTGCGCTTGCATGCCCCTTCATGCAAATGCGGGTAGTTGTAAGCACTATCCCCAACGTGGCTGGATTACAGGGGCATGTGCTGTCAATACCGCGGACTTCGCGGATTTTAGCACTAAAGGGCAAGGGTCTCGAGGCCGAAGGCCGAGCAATGTCTGTGCCCCTTTCCAAAAAATTGCTTGGCGAAAATGAATTTATATGTATAAATGTATGTTTCCTTATTTTGTGTGGCATTTTGATTCTGAGAAGCTCAGCAGACTTGGCAATAAACTCGTTGGCATTTTATTTCAAATTCAAGATGGCCCAAAATACTCCATCATCCCAAAAGAAAATTGTTATTCTAGGTGGCTCGTATGGAGGCGTATCTACAGCCCATTATCTCCTCAAGCATGCAGTTCCCCAACTCCCACACAAAGATTCGTACCAAGTCGTCATTGTGAGCTCCTCATCAGAAGCAATGTGTCGACCGGCTTGTCCCCGAGCGCTCATATCGGACGATATGTTCGCACAAGACAAACTCTTCGTCAGCATCCCCAAAGCGTTTGAGAGCTATCCCACAGGCAGCTTCGACTTCATCAAAGGCACAGCAACAGAGCTCGATCACACCAAGCGAACCGTTTCGATCAAGTCATCGACAGGAAGCATCGAGAAGCTCGAATTCTATGCTCTAGTCATTGCTACCGGCGCATCTACACCATCGCCCTTGCTTGGTCTAAATCGGGACGAGGAGTTCCTCAGAGCAAGCTGGGTTGGATTCCGAAAAGCGCTACCCGCTGCCAAAAGCATCGTCATTGCTGGCGGAGGTCCTGCAGGAATCGAGACGGCCGGAGAACTTGGCGAATATCTCAATGGAAGGGCGGGTTGGTTCAAATCGAAGTTGGGCAATCCCAAAGTCTCAATCATCGTCGTGACTTCCGCTCCGCAGATCCTACCGGCCCTCCGACCCAGTATCGCAAAGAAAGCCGAAGGCTACCTTGCCAAAGTCGGTGTGAGCGTTGTCAAAAATGCACGAGTGATGAGCGTGGCGCCTGAGAGCGCAGGGACAGACGATGTTGCATCGAAAGCTACCTTGACACTCGACAATGGAAAAACACTAGATGCAGACCTCTACATCCCCGCCGTGGGCACAAAACCCAACACCGCTTTCATCAGCGGAACGCTCCTAATGTCAGACGGTCGCATCGATAGCAATCCCTCGACCCTGCGAGTTGACAAAGCCGGACCACGAATCTATGCCGTTGGAGATGTGGCAGCGTACTCCCGGCCTGCAGTCCATCTTATCCTCGAAGCCATTCCTGTCCTATGCGCGAACATCAAGCGCGACTTGATGCTTGATGCTGGAAAGGACAAAAGCTCTGTTGGGGAAGATCGAGTGTTCAAGGAAGACACTCGCGAGACGCAAATGGTCCCGGTTGGCAAGAGCAAAGGAGTCGGCGCAGCCATGGGGTACCAGTTGCCCAGCTTCTTGGTTTGGCTTATCAAGGGACGCGATTATTGGTTGTGGACGGTAGGGAATCTGTGGAGTGGGAAACAGTGGGCCAAAGAAGCTTAAGGGAATGAGTTTTTCGGGGCCTCGGATGCTATTCAGAGGAAGGAAAGTAGGGGGCCGTTCTGACATTTTTCTATTCGGGCTTCTCACCAGCCATCTTTTTTGTATTACTTCAGAGATATTTAAAATGTACAACTCCACTGTATCTCGCACTAGAATCTTCTCGTTGAAATAAGCTTTCCCGAGTCTGAAGACCTAAATTCGAAATATTCGGCAGTTCGCAGCCAGACAAGAGGTATCTTGGCTCGTGGAGAAAAACGCGTGGAAATGCTTAAGAGCATTACAGATAGAAATCAATTTCTAAGACAGATAGAAACAAAATATTACCATGCCACAGATAGCGTATTTAAACCTGTGAATGCTCTTGAAGCTCGACAGGCGCCCCCGTCGGAGTGGGGGCCGTGCTAGATTGAAAGCATAGCATAACGCGAAAACTCGTGAAAGCAATTCAGATCCCTAGATTAGAAGAGGTTTCGCATCAAAGTATATGAACGACGAGTGGAAATTGCTCGTTTTGCAAGAGCAAGAAGGTATTGATGTGTTGATGTTTGCGAAGCTTCTGCGTTGCGGGGCCAAAATTTACCTCTTTGCCGCACCGAGATCCGGGCCGAGCCGAGCCAGGCTGACGACCTCCTGCTTCCCAACAACAACAAGTCTCCCATTTTACTTATAGATAGATCATAACAAGAGCCACCTTGACGATTCATGATCATATAGATATGTAAGCGTAGAAGCGAGAGTATAAACCTTTATCCATTGCAAAAGCTGACTTCATGTAGCAATCGACTCCCCGCAACACGATGTCAACACCCACAGAATTCCACCTCTTCCCCAACCTCCCTAGCGAAATACGCCTCAAAGTATGGAGCTTCATAGTTGGTACCCCGCGAGTCGTGAAGATCCATTGTAAAAAGCGTATCGAGCGCAACCGCCGCTTCGCCGACGCGTTTGTCTCCGAAGAACCCCCACCTATAGCCCTGCACATCTGCCAGGAATCGCGGCACGAAGCCTTGTCTATATACGAAACCTTTTTCACGACCGCACGATCTCCCAGGTATACATATGTGGCATTCGACCGGGACACGATCAAGTTCCCGGATGGGACGTTGGAATACATCAAGCCGCTGGAGCTGCAAAGTATCCAGCGCATGATCATGGAGGTTAAGGACTGTGCGTATTTCACGACTTTCCACCTGGATACTGTGCAGAAGATGCAAAGCTTGAAAGAGCTGGAGATTGTGACTGGAGGTATCGCAAGAACTACTGGGACGGATGAGGGAGATATGTACGACTGGAACGGGGGAGGGCGTTATCTGTACACGATGAAGAGAGACTTCGAGGAGGCAAGAACGAATGATCCTGGATGTAAGTATCATGCTCTTTGGAATTTAGCGCTCAAAGTTGAGATATTGCTTACTCTTAAACTAACACCATTCTACTCCTACTTTTCCCTACAGATGCAATACTGACTCCGAGATCTCAATAATAGGGAAATGTCCTAGAGTTAAAATCTTGAGGATGATTACGGGCGACGAGCTAGGTCTGATTCCTGGAGGTGCTTTGATTCCGGGCTGGACTAAAGAGTAAGTACTTGAACGTTCTTGGATGGCACATACTGACAAATAACTTTAGTACCGAGTCGGGTGCTGAAGATCTGGCCTCGGATATTGCAATGGCTCGGGAAAGAGAACTTGGGGAAACAACCTAATTTGTTATGATTTGGCGGGTCAAGGAGGGTGTGATTTTGGCTGCGCATTTGAGATAGCATTCTACGTAGAAAATATTCTGGAGAACTCAAGTGTGGCGGGTACTGAAGTTATGCATTGGCTTGGTTGCTATGGCACTACAATAAAATCTTTTCTGACGTTCACCCATCTCACACATGCAGCTACTTTTCAGATCCAAGCCCATATCCCAGATTGAATCCAACGAAAATGAAGCAAGCCATTGATAGCAAGTCTCAATCCCTCTTCAACACAATCCCCATATCGCGCAAGTGACGGCACTAAGCACCATGGTCTCTGCCCCACCAAACTCCACCCAATGGCAAGAAGACAAGCAAGGTCTCAGTCGTACGAGCCGCCAAATTGACAGTAACGTGGGGGAGCGCGGGCGACGTGAACAGTTGAATGGCCTATGCTGGGTTAACGACTTTGTTATTTCGATTTGGCTTGTGCTATGATGACTTACGCCTAGATCCTTGAGCATAGTCAACGCTGCCGTGCCATAGGTAACGCCTTGGCCGGCAAGCGGAAGGACCTTTCCGTAGGTGGCGAGCAGAGAGGCAGCTTCCTGAAGGGGCTTGATGAGCTATGTGAAAGGAGGATTTGGTCAGAAAAGCTTAAAAAAATAATGATAGAAGAGATGACGAGATTTTCCGGGGAACTTACAGTGTCCAGATAGACGCTCTCAACCTCAGATTGTTGAGTAAGGTCCAAAGGGAAGGCCAGTCCGCCACTAATAGTGACAGTGGTGGTCGCAACACCAAGAGCTACCTGTGCCTGTAGCAGATGGTCGAGAACCTGCAAGGCGTTAGCAACGTCCGTCATGAGTTCTGTTGTGCATAGGGAGCGGATGCCATACAGCTGCAGCGGTGGTTCCTGCAATCTTGTCATCCTGTTGGATGACTTTGTTGAGGGCATTGATAGCATCGCCGACGGGTTTCAGAACTTGCTCGAAGGCCTGGACGGAAAGCTGAGAAGCCATGCTGAAGAACGAAAGTATTGCAATGGCAAGGGCAAGATGGGATTGTACGGAAGGCAAGGACGTTCTTTTAGAAGCAAAGAGTGTAGTAGAAATTTTTTGAGGGATTGTAAGAGTGTGCAGATGATGGCACAGTGTCGAGGCTTTTATAGAAGAAACTTGGGGCGCGATAGCAACTAGTGGCATGTTCACAATCTATCATGATTCCAAAGTGTTCAGATTGAATCCCAGGCTGTGATTGATTTGGTCCGATTATCGGGTGATAGTGGGCCCAGCGAAAAGGTGAATGTCACCGCAAAGAGTAAAACTTTCGGGGCACTAGGGAAAATCAAAAAGAGCAAGTTATAGAAAGACAAGGGGGCGAAGTTGTGATAGTATAGATGCTCCAACCAAAGTCCCCGGGTAATTTGGCAACAGGTATAGGCATAACAAATGCAAACCCTACAGGAGAGCATTCGATTGGCAAATTCTGGAATCACTAATATTACTGCTTGGACGAGTAGGAAAGCTGGCTTAGATTGATAATTCGGTTGCTTTCACACCATTGATTGCCGTATATATCAACCTGCACGGCCGGCCGAGTCTGCCCCGCATTATCTTCAATTGAGCCCTTATTTCCCCAGTGAATGGTGAATTGAAGGGATTGAGCATGATTCACGATTTCTGAAACATGCTTAACCTATATAATTCCATACCTACCACCTCTGACTCTGGATTCCTTTTTGAAAGTTGAGGAACGAGACTCATGTGACATATCCAGAAGGAGATTCACTCCGCATTCATAGAAGAGACAAGGGGAGAACGAACCGAGACCCTGATAGCCGGACGACTAATTTTCTATAGAGTAAGCAATTTCACTCACTATTAAGTTCCGTGTTCCACGTACTCACACCCGCATAGACTTCAATATTGGTCCCTTTATTCTGGGAGAGCAGCTTATCAGACCGAAAGAAGAGAACTTCTGGCTCGCTTTTTGTTTCTCAAGGCTTGATAATATCGCGCGAAAGATATTGAGCCAGGGTACCGGTACAATCAAGTACTATTGCCAGATTTCGTAGCCTTGCAGCTATAGACCTCGCTAGTCCGCCTCACTTCAAAGAACAAAACAGATGGCTGCCGATAGCAAATGACGCTACAAAGCGTTCTAAATTTGCCACTTCCCAACTTCCTTCTGCATCCGATGAAGTATTCACCGATTCACAGCTCCATTTCAGGAACGTGACTTCGCTAGCCTCACCCTAAAATTACTTCGAACCGGAACCCCTGCCATAATGCGTACATCTCCACCCCCAGTCATACAACATCAACTAAACAATTTCAGTCACATCCGGAGACATCATCGCGCTCTCCTTCGGCGCCGCCGGGGTACTAATCGGCATCGGTACCATCATCGTGACATACATGATCCGCAGCACTTCACGTAAGTCCACAACACCAGCAACAAGCCATCAAGCTAAACAAGATCAGGTACGGACGGAGACATTGAGATGCACCCTCTCGTCAATCAGCACGAATCAACTCTCAGGGCAATGGAGATGGTGTTGGACTTGTTGCGCAGGGCAGGCACGTGATTGCGGAAGCGAAGTGCGGCGGGAGGGAAAGGGGGGGGAGGAAAGAACGACAAATGTAAAAAAACAGAACCAAACACTTACGCAAGAGCTCAAATTTCACTCGCAATTAAAAAAATCTCAAATCAAAAAGCGCAAAAAGGTATCTCATAAACAAAACAATCCAACTAAACATACCTAACCTCCCCAAACAAGCCCGCTCTAACCTGCACAAGCGCCGCCAACTCCAGCAGGAACTCCTGCAGCACCAAGACGTTCGTCAACATATGGCTCACAGTGACAAGCTTCTGCTCCTGCTCCTTTTCGCCCTCGGCGCCTGAGATACTTGAGTCGTCTGTGCCCTGCACACTACCCTCTTTGCTGCTATCTGGATCCGAACCCCGTAGGTTCGGGAAAGGGATGGGCGATAGTTCGCCTTTGGGAGTTGGCAGGCCTACTTTCCTCGCGAGGATACTCTGGTCTACGGCTGCGAACGCTGCAGCTTGGCTGGCTGGTACGCCGTGCTTTTGCGACGTGTCGGCGCCGCGCAATGGGCTCGGCGAGAAAGCGCGGGAGCTGTCCCTCGAAGGGGTCTCTAGGCCCATGGGGAATTGTGGAGGCGGTGCTGCATTTCGTGACGATGTAGGTGTAGCGAAACCATAACCACCGCTAAGACCGCTGCTGCTACTGCGCTCCTGTCCGCTGCGACGTCCGCGAGGAGAATTGGAACGAGATGGGGTTGCGAGTTCGGGGAAGATACGTTGAGCTAGGGAGTCAAAGCCTGACTTTCGCGGCGGCGATGAGGAGCGAGAGGATGATTCGAAGCTGGAGCGCGGAGGATGCTGACGTATTGGGATAGGTGTTGCTGTGTTGGAGGAGGCAGCTTGGAACGCGTCCCGCCTTTGCTGTAAGAGTTCGTCGAAACGTGGGATTTCGGAACGATAGCTTGATACTTGATCTACTAATGCGTTCAGCTCTGTGAGGAATTTTGGGATTTGTGATTCAGCCCAATTTGGCGTTCTGCGCATTTTTCTAAGTGCTCGCATTTGTTCTTTCTCTTCAATCTCGATGAGGTCGCCAATGCCCATGAAATAAGAGTCCTCTGCCTCTTCATCTTCTTCAATATAAATGTATTTCGACGGGTCAGGCAGTAGCCAACCTTCTATTCGCATAAATCCACACGTGGCTAAATCGACAACAGCGCCGGTAAGGGACAAATTCGTTTCTACTGAGTTCGTAAAGAAGCTTGCTAACACGCCAAGCAATGTCTTCAACATTGGATCTTCCGGCCGTAGGGTATGCGACCGAATATCTCTTGGCGCACCTGGAATTGTGGCTTGTGATCCAGGAAACTTTGATGTGCCACCAGCCGACTTTGGTGCAATTAGAGTAATGGAGCATGGGTGACTTTCTAGTGCGCTCATGCTATCCTTCACGTGGTTTTCGTACGCTTCGTCAAAATTATCCTCGCCGCCAACTCCTCCAGCAAGACTTAACAAAAAGTCCATTTCCTTTTCGTGAGCCCCAATTGTTCGTTGGGGCCCTTCTGCCAGTATCTGACTGGTCCATAAAAGTGTCGTTACTGCGTATCGATGATGCCGCCTCAAAATGACCGAAACGAGCTGCAAAGTAACAGATATGGTCTGCTGGCTCTCGGACTTCAAACTGGCTTGAATAAGATCCACCAAATTGAACAAAGCCGGCGTTGATGCCGGTTCGATATGAGTGGCCATCATGGTTGCGAGGTCCATCGACTTTCGTTTTCTAGCGGCACTTATTGAAGCGCGAGTTCCAGATGGGGTCGTGGTCGTATCTGGAAGAGCGAGGAGATAATGTAAAATGAGATGTATCATATCGGGATGATCCAAAGACTCGAGAATTCGACGGAGATAAGTTAGAACAGCAACTGAAGATCCTCCATCAACATCTGATGACTCTAAAAGTGAAGGGTACCTGGAATATTATAAGCTTATGATGCTAAAATCAACATTCTGACGACTTACAGCAACTGCTGCAGGAAGATGACCTGGAAATGTTCCAACAAGGTCTGCTTCACTTCCACGGAATTACAATGGTTGAGAACATCTTGCCAGAATACTAAGTGCGAGAGGAACGTCTCCATATGCCCTTGAAAATCCAACGAAGCAGAGCTCACGATTTCAGCAGTCGTGATTGGATGTTCGTAGTCTGAGAAGGCGAGAATAGGAGGCAGTTCACCAGTTGGAAAGTCAATAACCAATTTCCGGCTCAGTTGGCTGTACAGCGCTCCTAGACCAGTTGCCATAAGAGTTGCAAGATCGCTCTCGACTATCCATTGCTCCAGAGCCATCGAGTTTGATGCTGCCTCGATGATGTACAACAGGCCCGTCCTCGCAAAGTCTCCGATTCTTCCTTCGTGATGGATGTAATCTATCAGGAGATAGAATAGCGGAAAGTCCTCCTTATGTGTTTTCCCGGTAAACTTCTCATGTTGGTCCTGTTCACTATCGGTGGTATCGTCATGTTGTGTTGCCGTGAACCATGCAGGTAAAATCTCCGGATCTAGCCTTATCTTTGTAGTGATGTTGAACGACAACTCTACCACCTCGACCTCCGTATCCGATCCCAGACGAATGCTGTTTGCCCCAGTAATCCGCACCAACAGGTTCATCAAGCTCTTCGAAAATGTGTCATTCTCCACAAAGTCCTCCTCCTCACTATCGATCAAAGTCGCAAACAAGGCCACGCCTTCTCGAATTATGGGCTCGCTGTTGGAAGTAGTGGCAATCTTTCCAACTGGGATATATATTTGCTTCGTGGATGCAAATGTAATGCACGGGTGCGGCAAAGGTCGTCTCGATTCATCGGAGAGGATTTGGGTAAGCTCTTGGAGACTGGATCGAATGTTCTCGGCGGCTTCATGATCTTTAGCCAGATTCGATGCCCCGCGCCATAGTTGCTGTGTGAACTATCAGCAGTGTCCCAAAGAGCTCCAAATAAATCCAACTTACCAGCAGCTGGCTGTATTCCCGTTTGAAGCGTGCCAGCCGCTTTTCTGGATTATTGGAAGCTGCCTTGTTTCCCCCCGGGGCAAGGGAAGTGCCAGCTATCAAGCGCGACCACTACACAAATATTAGCAAGATAGGCGCGAGATCTGAGAGCAGGACTCTTACAAAGTCCATGGCTGGATAGCAATCATCTTTTTGCGTGGCTGCATTAATACAACCTCGAGGTCAAACGCGCGGAACGCGCTTGCTCTGACAGGGGTAAATAAGGTTCCACACGGGCCACATCATATATCACGTGCCGTGGGTTCGTTAACTTACTCCTTTCGAGTTTAAATTGATGTCAACTATATATTGAGTATAGTCATTCGGGTCTTAGTTGTACACCATGTAGTTGTTTTACGGCGGAACGGACGCTACTAGCCTCTCCCGAAATTGACGCTTACGGTATTGTTCATGCAAGCGCCAATACCTTCATGGGGGGTGCTTTGGAAGGGCTGTGCCTCCTAGTGGAGAATCTGGAGATCTCTATTTCATAGACTTTCCTTGGTGATTCTGGCTTTTTCTAATTCTATATATCCCAAGGTATTTAATAGTTCCTCGTTCCCGTTCCCGTTCCCGTTCCTCGGACACTGGTACATCGACCAGGAACTCAAATTTACTTGGGTGCCGCCGATGGCGTGCGTTGCCGGCGCCGACAGGTACAGCTAGGGAGTCCCCCAGACATTCGCGTACGGCATTCTTGTTGTACAGGGCATCTGGCGTTTGAGTACGTGGCTGATGTGAATGTATGTTACGCTTGTCTACCAGAAGCTGGGGAGCGCTATGCTGGGCCTGTTCTAGGCTGCGCTTACGACGACAGATGCAATGAGTGCGGATTTGGGGGAGAATATGAGGATGTACTCAGAGAAGGAGCTGGTAAATGGATCAGAGAATAGGCGGGGCGTGTTGTTTGCCAATACAGGAGGTGGGAGGGAGGTTGAGACGGATGAGTCGAGGAGGAGATATAGAACAGAGTACGATTTGTGAATCAAGTGATGAAATTCCCTGAAAGAGTATTGACTACTTATAGCCCACCTTTTCTTTCGCCTCAGTACATCGCTGAGCCGCCCATGCAATCCCAACGCCAGATCCCATGCCCAGCTGTCTCGCAAGTACAGGTACCGCTCCGAAGATATTCAAATGAACACATCCTTGCTTGCGATGAACAGAACCTACTTCACCATGTTCGTCTCAAAGAAACGCTCGGGTGCATACAACCAAGGCGGTCGCTCACCTTCCGGATCATACTTAAACCCCTCAAGCATGCCATGTTCGTATTCAGGATCGAACACCGGTAGGCTGTCACGAATCCGACTGTAGCCCCTCAGATACGAAATTAAGCCCCTATCGTTTCGAGCATCCAGAACCCCTGCCCCGCGCCATACAATAGCCGACGTAGCAATTTCAACCGGAAACCAGAATAGCGCCGTCTCGCGGAACAGCTGAAGGAGTTTGTTGTTGGGCGAGACGCGCTGACACTGCTGGTACAGGTATCTTAGGCACAGTACGAGGTCACCGTCATACTTCATGGCAGGCATCTGTTGCAGAAAGATACCCATCAGGACGTCGCACAAGCTCGGATCCCGGACGTTCTCAGAGAAGTGAATATATGCAAACAAGAGGCGCTTGAGGTCGACGTGGGAGAGTGTGAGCGGGGTGAAGTGATTGAAGCGGTCGCGGGCAATGAGGAACTCTTCGTATATATCTTCAGCCAGAGAATTGCAGATCAGCTGCTCGATGTCAACTCCGTATTTGAAGGTTGGAGACGAAGTGGTGGCTGCTGTGTGATGAGAGGGGTTGGTTGGCTGGACGTCCTCCTCTTGTGTGAGATCGATTATGTCGGAATTCATTCTTGAAGGGCTCTGCTTTTCGGCATCGAGGTAGGCGTTGAGGGTGGAATCTTCATCTTCTTTTTGTGTGAGATCATTGAGGTCTGCGTTGATGGTGGAATCTTCGTCTTCGTCTTGGGTGAGATCGATGATGTCGAAATCCATGGCTGAAGAGCGTTGCATCTTGGCTTCAGGATCGGCGTTGAGAGTAGGATCTTTGTTGATGACTTGCAGGTAGAAGTCCCTCAAGGTGCTTGAAGAATCCATGGTGTTGCTTTCCTGGATGACGACAAAGGTTGTATCAGGTCGTAGGATTTTATCTTGGTTGCAAAGTCTGTCGATTGAAAACTAGGCGAGAGGATTATCGTTCGATGGCTCCGAGACTCGCAACAGATCATCTTTTGGATTGAATTTTTTCTGAAGTGAATTGGGTTCTAGCGATACCTCATTCCCGACGGAATTCCTGATTACTGCAAGTAGGCAAAGAAAATAGGTTCTTCCCGTGAGTCTTGCCCTCTTCTCATCTATCCTCATTCTCTACAAAGAAGCTCTCCACTCCCTAGCTTTTGCATTTTGAATCATACCCTTATATACTTCCTAAATCCCCAAAAAGCGCTCCGGTTCATC
This sequence comes from Lachnellula suecica, assembly GCA_007825345.1. Classification (NCBI taxonomy): domain Eukaryota; kingdom Fungi; phylum Ascomycota; class Leotiomycetes; order Helotiales; family Lachnaceae; genus Lachnellula; species Lachnellula suecica. The sequence goes on from QGMK01000681.1 coordinate 17,688, forward strand.
CAGCCAGGGCGCCTTCTCGCAATCTGGTTCGTAGGTGCATTCCACACTATCAATAAATCCCACAATGCGCCACCTCTCATTCGGTTTTATCCGGCGTTTATGTGGCAAGCCAGCAATGCCCTTATAATCCGGATCCAGGAACGGCTTATTACCAAGAACACACCTACAAGTGTCCCTTCTGTAACATTTCAGATATGCAATCAACCCAGCATCGCCAACAGCATCAAGACTGCCCCCGCCGCGCCACACCAGAACATCACTCTCGATTTCAACCGGGAACCAGAACCACGCAGCTTCGCAGAAGAGGCGTAATAGCTTCTTCTTGGACGAAGCGCGGTACGAGCGGTACAACAGATAGCGCAGACAGGTAACGAGATCGCCACTGTTTTTCATGGAAGGCAGTTCTTTCAAAATGATGCTCATGAGTATGTCGCATAGATGTTCATTGCGAGACCTTTCTGCGTAGAGATAGGCGCACAGAACATCTGTGAAGTCGTCGTGGGAAAGAAGCTGGGGGAACGCATCTTGTTCGAGTAGATACTTCTCGTACTTGCTTTCGGACATTGAGGCTCGCATTGATTGCTCAATGTCGATTCCGTATTTGGAGATTGGGATTGGCTTTATTTCTTCTAGTCCCGTCTTTGGAACTGGGGTATATCTTGCCGTTGTTTGGGTGTGTTCTGCTTGGCGCAGGTCGGGGGGCGGAGAGTGGTGTGTTTCGATGTTTGGGTGGGCGTTGGTGACGAAATCTTCATCCAGTACCTCCTCTATTTGGACTTGATATGTACTTGGCTTTTGAAACACTCTTTTTGAGGCACTATTTGACTGTGGAACAGGCAGAGTCTTGTTTTCGCGGAATCTTTGTTCTTCGTAGTCCTCGATTATGGGCGCGTCGGATGCCGTTGTCTCTTCTGATTCGGAAACTTTAGAGCCTGCCTTTTGAAAAAATTTAGTACCTAATTCCTCCGATGTTTGAGGCAGATTGTCTTCGAGGATTAGCTCTGGTATCATGACCTTTGCTTGACTTGGGCCGGACAGATCTTCCACAGATCTAGAAACAATTCCAGCGTTTTCTCTATTATCCTCGCTACTTTCATATTCCTCATCTTCCATGGAGATGAGATCTGCATTCTCTTCATTGGCCTTGCCACTTTTGTCGTTTTTGTCATCTTCCACAAAGATAATTTCAGAATCATCTTCATTGCCCGCGCTACCTTCATCTCCCTCCTTATCTTCCACAACATCG